>JAREIK010013090.1:0-39582 GCA_029783825.1 Sapria himalayana | reverse complement strand
GTGGTAGCAATAGGATAGCGCAGCGGCGGCGGCGGTAGCAACAGCGGTGGCAGTGGTAGTAGTAGCGACAATGGTAGCAGCAGCGGCCGCGATAGCAGTAGTGGCAGTGGTAGCAGCAGCGGCAGCAGGAGCAGTAGTGGTAGCAAGGTAGCAGTGGCAGTAGTAGCGGTAGCAAGGCATTAGTGGAAGCAGTAGTGGCAGTAGCGGTAGCAAGGCATTAGTGGAAGCAGTAGTGGCAGTAGCGATAGCAGCGGCAGTAGCGTAGCAGGCCAGTGCCAGTGCCAGTGGTAGTAGCGGCAGTAGCGGCAAC
Source organism: Sapria himalayana (assembly GCA_029783825.1). Classification (NCBI taxonomy): domain Eukaryota; kingdom Viridiplantae; phylum Streptophyta; class Magnoliopsida; order Malpighiales; family Rafflesiaceae; genus Sapria; species Sapria himalayana. The sequence goes on along the minus strand of JAREIK010013090.1, from coordinate 39,272 downwards.
GCTAGTAGCAGTAGTAGTGGCAGTGGCAGCAGCAGCAACGCCAGTGGCAATAGTAGTGGCACCGGCAATGGGAGCAGCAGCGGCGGCAGGAGTGGCAACGACAGTGGGAACAACAGTAATGGCAACAAATGTGGTATATACGTATGTATATAGTCAGTATATACATACATATAATACTACAGTATTTTATGTACATATATATGTAGTATATATATACTCAGTATATATGTATGCATAATACTGTAGTTTATATGTACATATTCTACAGTAATATATGTACGAGTGAAATGCTAATATATAAACATATTTACTAGAGTAATATATATTATCAAAATATAGGTTTTTTTATTAAATTTGATTTGATTGAGTGGTATAAATTTCTTACAGATATGATATCACATTGTTTCTCATATGAATCATAAATAAGTGAAAGGATTTTTCAACAGATATGACGTACCATGACTCGGACAGCTTTTAAGCAGCAAAAGTTGGTGATCGGAGGAGCAGAGGGAGAGAAAGCAATTTCAATGCATGGATAGATTATACTTTATGCATAGTTGGTAGATACATTGATTAATAAGATGTAATATAATTTATTATTTTTTTGTTTTTGTTATTTGTAAATATTGTATTAGAATAAGTTATTAAAAAATTTTTTTTGTTATATTTAAAATTTTCATTTATAGTTTCTATTTTATAAAATTTAATATAAAAATATTAAATTATTTAATTATAATTTTGTCAAAGCTGTATGATAATCAACTTTAATTTGTGTTTGTTCATGTCAATAATATCTATTTTTATATATCTGTGAATATGTTTGTGAGTCTCTAGATTTTATGAGTAGAGTTTTAGCCTATTATAGCTATGTAAAAGCCTATTATCAGTAGTGGTAGTAGTGTCGGCAGTGGCAGTAACAACAGAGGTGGCAGTGGCGGCAGCACCGGTAGCGGCACCGGTAGCACGGCAGCGGCACCGATAGCACCGGCAGCACCTATAGCGGCGCTAGCACTGGCAGCGGCAGTAGCACCGCAAGCACCTGCAATAGCGGCGCATCGGTAGCAGTGGCGATAGCGGTGGCAGTGGCGGTAGTGGCGGCGTAGTGGCGTCAGTGGTGGTGGTCGTAGTAGCACTGGCATCGGGCAGCATAGGCAGTAGCGGCACGCCGGCAGCACCGGTGCGCCAGCAGCACTGGCGGCAGTGGCAGTAGCAGCACCGATAGCGATAGAAGTAGCACCAGTAGTGGTAGAGTGGTAGGAGCAACAACAACAACAACAAGAGTAGCACAATGGCAACAAATGCGATATATACGTGCATATAGTCAGTATATACGTACATATAATTCTGCAGTATTTATGTACATATATACTGAGTATATATGGACTCAGTATATATGTATGCATAATACTGAAGTTTATATGTACATATATTGTAGTAATATATGTACGAGTGAAATACTAGTATATATGTACATATTTATTGTAGTAATTTATTTATCAAAACATAGTTTTTTTTAATTTATTTTGATTTGATTGAGTGGTTTATAATTTCTTACAGATGTGGTACCGCATTGTTTCACATACGAATCTTGTATAAGTGAAGGGATTTTTCAACAGACATGAAGTACAGTTACTCAGACAGCTTTTTCACAGCAGAACGATGGTGATCGGAGGAGTAGAGAGAGAGAAAGCAACGTCAATGCATGGATAGTTTATGCACTATCAGTAGATACATTGATTAATAAGATATAATATAATTTTGTTAATTTTTTGTTTGTCATTTAAATATTGTATTAGAATAAGTTATTAAATTAATTTTTTTGTTTAATTTAAAATTTTAATTTATAGATTCTAATTTTATTAAATTTAATATAAAAATATTAAATTATTTAATTAAATTTTAGTTTAAGTTGTATGACAATCAACTTTAATTTGTGTTTGTTCATGTCTATACTAACTATTTTTATATATCTATGAATAAGTTTGTGTGTCTTCAAATTTTTTGGATATAGTTTTAGCCAATTATAGGTATGTAAAAGCCTATAATTAGTAGCAGTAGCATCAGCAAAAGTAACAATAGTGGCAGTGATGGTAGCAGCGACAATGACGATAGTGGAGGTGGTGACGAAAGAAGCAGCGGCGGTAGTGGCAATAATGGCGGCTTCGGCACCGGCAGAAGCAGCAGCAGTAGTGGCGGTTGCGGCATCGGCGGGAGTGGTGGGAGCGGTGATAGTGGAGGTTGCGGCAGCAGCGACGGTAGTAGAGGCTACACCAGAATCAATATTGGTAGCGGTGGTAGCGGTAGCAGCGGCAGCACCGGAAGCAGCGGCAAAAGTAGCAGAGGCAGCGGCGGCGGCAATAGCAGTGGCGGCGGTAGTAGTGCTGGCAACGGTGGTAGCGGTGCTAGTGGCAGTAGTGGTAACTATGGCATGCAGCGGCAACATCGACAGTGGGGGTAGCGGCAGCAGCTGTGGCGGCAGCATCGGCAGAGTGGCGACTACAGAGCCAGCGACAACAATGGCGACAGTAGAGGCAGCAACAACAATGGCAACAGCAGAGACAGCGACAACAATGGCGAAAGCAGTAGTGGTATTAGCAACAACAATGGCAGCGGCATCGGCGGTAGGAGTGGCAGTGGTAGCGGGAGTAGCATCAACAGCAACAAATGTAGTATATACGTACGAATAAATTTAGTATATACGTACATATAATACGACAGTATTTTATGTACATATATACTGAGTATATTTGTACTCAGTATATATGTACACATAATACTACAGTTTTTATGTACATATACTGTAGTAATATATATACGAGTGAAATGCTAGTATATATTTACATATATACTACAGGATTATATATTGATCAAAGCATATCTTTTTTTTTATTTTAATTTGACTGAGTGGTTTAAATTTCTTACAAATATGATACCACATTGTTCATCATACAAAGCTTGTATAAATGATGAGATTTTTAACTACACAATATGTACCGTGACTTGGGCAGCTTTTTCGCAGTAGAAAAATGGTTATCACAGGAGTAGAGGGAAAGAAATCAATGTCAATGAATGAATATATTATATTTTATGCACTGTCGGTAGATACATTGATGAATAAGATGTAATAAAATTCTATTTTTTTGTTTCAATTATGTAAAATATTAAATTAGAATAAGTTATTAAATGATATTATTTTTGTTTATTATAAATTATTTATAGTTTCATTTTAGATTCAAATTGATTTTGAAATATTAAATTATTTAATTAAAAAAAATTAAAATAAATTAAATTCTGAAAATACTTTTGAAATTAAAATAGCAAGGGAAAAATCCCTTGCTAAATTAGCAGGGGAAATCTTTATTTTAGCAACAGAATTTTCTGTCGCTACATTTATTTAGCTAGGACCATTTTCGTTGCTAAAATTTAGCGACCATCACTATAGCTTGGGAATATTTCATTGCTATTTTCGTTTAGCGACGGAAAATCTCATTTAGTTTGCTAATTTAAATAGGGAATTTGTTTCATTTTGCAAGTGAATTTTGCATCGCTAAATTTTTAGCTAGGAATTTTTTTCCTCGCTAAATTTTAGTGACCAGCACTTTAGATATGGAACTGATACATCGTTAATCCATTGCTATATCCCATTTAGCAACGAAAAATGCCCATTTAGCTAGGGAATTGTTCCTAACTATATGTGATTGTTCTTGTTGTGATCTATCTATCTATCTATATACTTACCTATCTTAGTATCTATATTTATATATATCTATGGATCTATCTATCTATCTATCTGTCTGTCTATCTATCTATTTGTCTATCAATCTTTCTATCAATATACTATCAATCTCTCTATCAATTCTATCTATCAACCTAGCTGTGTATATTTCTATCTATTTTTTTAATCTAATTGTCTGTCTATCTATCTATCTATATGTCTATCTGTCTGTCTATTTGTTTGTCTATCTATATTTATATTGTTTTATCTATCTGTCTATTTATCTGTATATCTATCTATCTTTCTGTCTATGTTTTTGTCTATATATATGTAAATCTATTTGTCTATCTTTTTATCTATCAATCTATCTATTTATCTATCTATCTATTTGTCTATCTATCTGTCTATCAACCTATCATTCAACCTATCTATCGATATGTATATCAATCATTTTATCAATATGTATATCAATCTGTATATCTTTCTATCAATCTGGCTGTCTATCTATATCTCAATCTATCTATCTGTTTATCTATCTATCTATTAGTATATCTATATAACTTTCTATATATCTATCTATCTGTCTGTCTGTCTTTCTATCTATCTATCTATTTATCTACATTTCTACCTGTATATGTTTTTATCTAACTACATGTCTATCTATCTGTCTATTTCTATATCTGTTCATTTATCTTTATTTTTATTTCTCTGTCTATCAATCTATATATCTATCTATCTATCATTCTGTCTATCTTTTAAATTATCATTTTGTCTATATATCTATCTGTCTATCTTTTATCTATCTATCTTTCATTGAATCTATCTATCTTTCATTGAATCTATCTATCTGTCTATATTTATGTCTATTTAACTATTATATATATATATATTATATATCAATCTAACTATCAGTTTCTATATCTTTCAAACTATATATCCAATTTTCTATCTATCTATTTGATTATCTATCTTTCTATCTATTTATTAATCTATCTAACTATCTAATAATTTATCAAACTATTTAATTATCTATCTAGCTGTCTAATAATCTCTCAATCTATCTATTTATCTATCTATTAAACTTTTTGTATATCTAGTTATCTATCTATCTATCTATGTATCTATATATTTCTATCAATATTTTTATTTATCTCACTTTCTATCTATGTTTCAATCTATCCATTATTATGTCTATTAATCTTTCTATTATTATGTCTATAAATCTTTATATCAATCATTCTATTAATTCTATCAATCTAATTATCTATCTAAATATCTATCTATCTGTCTTTTATCTCTCTATCTATCTATATATCTTTTTATCTATATATCTATCCGTCTATCTATCTGTCAATATATTTATCTCTCTATATATTTGTATATCTATCAATATATCTATCTGTTTATCTAATTATCTATCTGACTATCTATCTATCAATATATCTATCTCTCTATATATTTGTATATTTCTATCTATAGATGAGATATAAATAAATGGCATATAATTATGTATTTAGTTGGAGTATCATGGACTCAAAAATAACATGATTTTTTATTTAAGTGCGAGTGGTTTGATCCTACACTAAATGTGGGCACAAAGATTCATTCGAATTATAAGCTAGTGGATGTTAACCATAAACACAGATATAATTGAAATGAGCTATTTATTATGGTAGTTCAAGCTGCTCATGTATATTATTATACATATCCGGGTTTATCTCATGAAAAGAGATATTGGTGGGTGATTTGCAAGATCAAAGCATGATCACAATTTGAAGTATCATCATCGCAACAAAAAAGTGCATTAGTAAAAATTGAAGATGGTCAATTTCTATCTGAAGATGAGTTCGTACTCTATTGGAATCAGACGAAATATTAGAAGATCCATTGGAGGATGATAATGATGTCGATAATTAAATTGTTATAATTTTATCATAAATTTAAACTATCAAAGATGTTTTATATTTTATTGAAATCTATTAGTGTGTTTTATTCGAAAATGCATGCTTGTTCATCATTTTTTTATTTTTTGTTCTTTGTTTTATTTTGTACAGTAGATGGCGCCTAAAGGACGTGGTCGTGGTGGAGCTGGACGTGGACATAGAAATGAACCAAATTCAACTAGTATGTTACATAATGTTGCAGAATCAATACCACCTCATCGCCATCATATCCTGACTTCAACATCACAATCACCATCTCCATTTTTATCACCATCACCATCATTGAAACCTCTACTAACACCTTTATCAGATGTAAGCCCACCACCAATTGTGCTTCATGCGGACATTTTTGATCCATCTCAATCTTCTAGACCACAAATTACACCGATTGTTCCCCCATTTACATTACCAACGACATCATCAAATGTTGTACCTTCCTCTAAAGTCAGTGCACAGTTAGAAATTGATATTGTGGATGAGAGGTAAAATAAAAATTTAAAAATGATTTTGAATAAAAATTTTGATGTTACTGTCAGTGGTTTTTTTATATTGTTATGATTTGCTTGTTTTCTATGTTATTTATTCATTTGTACAGTTTTATTCCATCTCACAAGTGTTCGACTATAATTACAAAGGCTTTCAATAAAATGGATGATGCCAAAGCTTTGTCCTGGAAGAAAGTTTCTCAATCGACAAAGGAGTCATATTTTAATGACTTTCAAGTAAAAATAAAAAAACAAAAGAATTGAAAAATTATTATCTAATTACTTATCTTTTATGTTGTTTATTATTCAAGCAGTAAATAATTATGTTCTTGTTGTTAATATAAATTCTTTTGTCATTTTTTTATAGAATAAGTGCACATGGCCACCCAAATTTAATGAAAAGATAAAATCATTATGAGAAATCAAAGCAGCTTAATGGTATTCTGATTTTATTCATAAATTAAAGAAAATTAAAGAAAATTAAAGAAATGCATGATTTTATATATGAGGAAGACTGACTTGAGAGTCTTAATTATTGGGAGAAGCCAGATGTGAAAAAAAAGTCAAATATTGTCAGCAAAAATCGCTGAAGTGAGGTTGCAGGACTAGGTACAAAAATCTATCGACACACAGGAGGTTCAAAGTCGAGCATCGTGCACGCTCGAGATTTGGTACAAATTTAAAATTTTAAATATATCTATATTTTGTGGTTGTCCTAATAGACCAATAAATATAATCTCTACATAGTTTTTATAATTTTGATAAATTTTTTTATCATTTGTTTGCTTATGAATTAATACAAATATATTCATAGGCTGAAGAATTGGGTCGAGATCCAAATTTCTATGAGATTTTCAGGAAGATGCATGTGAAGAAAGTGGATGGTCAGTATGTTGACAACAAGACTCAGATGATTACAGTAAGAAATTGTTATATTAATTAGACTTTATAAAACTACAATACATTATGAAAATTATTTTGAATGCACAATTTTTATTTTATTTTATTTTTGTAAATCTAGAATAGTTTTGTCTCCATTTTATCTCAGGACCTAATGGAGGAATGTGTGACAGCTGCTCATCAATAGGTTGAGGGTTCTATGAATCTTAAACCAATTGACTATGGTCCAATTTATTTGGAGATAATAGGAGGTCGAAAGAAGTAGCGAGTGTATGGAATTGGCTCTGAGGGAGTGGCATTTTGTTGTAGTAGTCATGCTTCTAATTCATCCGTCTCAACAATGGTGGATGAGGTGGTCGAACAACAAACACATGAAACAAATGAACGTATTGTAGATATAGAGACCAAACTAAAAAATAAGGATGAGCAGATAACTAATTTGATGGAAGAAATGCAAGAAATTTAAAAAATTTAAAAGTAATGCAACAGCATATGTCCTATATGGAGTCACAGTTAGCGGCATTGGCACATCAAATAGAATTCCGAGATCTAGCTATGAATCCTCGTAGGAAAGGCTAGCATTTCAAACAAATATGAGGATGATTGAGTATAAGATTTATTTCTGAACTTAATTTATTTTTGTCTATGTGTAGTAAATAATTATGATATTTTTTTTGCAAGTATCTATTTTTTTATTCTGGTTTTGTTCTTTAATTTTTTGATTAACCAAATTATTAATCATTGCAGGACACATTATGTGAGAGAAAAGAAAAAATTTGATTCAAATCATTCAGACATTTCCACGGTCCTTCCAATGTATTGGTCCCATATTTACCGATTTCAGCTTTATCAAAAGGAGGGCTAGCTTATCTAATCTTTATTTTTCTAAAAACATTATATTTTTGCACTCTCTTTATTTCTAAACATAATTGCTGGACATCTTTGGATTTTTGGTGAAGTTGTTTGAGAATAAACATTAATTTGTATTTGTCAATGTCCATAATATTGTTTTTATATATATGTGAATATGTTTTTGAGTCTCTTAATTTTTTGAGTAGAGTTTTAGCCTATTATAGGTATGTAAAAGCTCATAATCAGCAGTGACACTAGTGGAAGAGATGACAGTAATGGCTATGGCGGCAGTGGAAAAGACAATGGCGGCAGCAATTACAGCATCGGTAGCAGCGGCTGAGGCAAAATCAGTGGCAGCTGAGGCTGCCGTGGCAGAAGTGACAGCAACGGAAGAAGAGGCAGTGGCGGCGGCAGCGGCAGCAGTGGCTTCGACGGTAGCAGTGGAGGTGGCAGGAGCGGCAGCGGCAGCACCGGCTACCACTGCAGCAGCAGCGACAGCACCCACTGTCGCGGCAGTGGCAGCTGAAGCACATGCAGTGGTAGTAGTAGAAGTAGCAGGAGCAGCGCCAGTGGGAGCGGCATCGACAACTGTAGTCGTAGTGGCAATGGTAGCGGTAGTGGTAGCGGCAGTGACACTAGTGGTAGGAGAGGCAGCTACAACTATGGTAGGAGCGGTAGCGGTAGCGGGAGTAGCAAGTGGTAGTTGGAGCAACAGGGGTACTGGGAGCAGCAGCAACGACAACATATGAGGTATATACATACGTATATAGTCAGTATATACGTAGATATAATACTATAGTATTTTATGTACATATATACTGAGTATATATATGTACTCAGTATAATGTACGCATAATATTGTAGTTTATATGTACATATACTGAAGTAATAACTGTACTAGTGAAATGCTAGTATATATGTACATATTTACTCCAGCAATATATATTTATCAAAACATAGTTATTTTTTATTTATTTTGTTTTGATTTGGTAGTTTAAATTTCTTACAGATATGGCACCACATTATTTTCCATACAAAGCTTGTATAAGTGAACACATATTTCAACAAACACGAAGCACCGTAACTCGGATAGCATTTTCGTAGTGGAAAGTTGGTGATCGGAGGAGCAGTGGGAGAGAAAGCAAAATCAATGCATTGATAGATTATACTTTATGCACATTCGGTAGATACATTGATTAATAAGATGTAATATAATTTTTAATATTTTTTTGTTTTTGTTATTTAAAATATTGTATTAGAATAAGTTATTGAATGAATTTTTGTTAATTTAAAATTTTCATTTATAGTTTATGTTTTTCGTAAATTTATTTTTAAAATATTAAATAATTTAATTAAATATTTTTTAACTGTATTACATTCAAGTATAATTTTTGTTTGTTCATGTCTATAATAACTGTTTTTATATATCTATGAATATGCATGTGTTCCCCAAATTTTTTCGGTAGAGTTTTAGCCTATTATAGGTATGTAAAAGCATATTATCATCAAAGGTAGCTGCGGCAGCGATGGTAGTAATGGCGGCAGTAGCGGTAGTGATGGCAGAGGCGGTAGTGGCGCAAAAAGCAGCTGCACTGGTAGCGGCTGCAGCAGGACCTACAACGTCATCGGCATGGGTGGCAGTAGCTATAGCGGCAACCATGGAAGCGGAGGCAATGGCTGTAGTGGAGGCAGCTGAGGCAACGGAGGAAGCGATGGCAGCTATGGCAGCAATGACAGCATCGACAGCTATTGCAGCGGAGACAGCGAAGGATGCGGTGGCTGCGGCGACATTTGCGACAGTAGCAGCAGCAATGGCAGCGGCGGCAACGGAGGCAGCAATAGTAGGGGCGACAGTGGTGGCAGTGGAGGCAGCAGCAGCAAGGGCGGCAGCGACAGCATGAGCATCAGAAATGACAACAAATGTGGTATATACGTACGTATATAGTCAGTATTTATGTACATTTAATACTGTAGTATTTTATGTAAGTATATACTAAGTATATTTGTACTCAGATTATATGTACACATAATACTGTTGTTTATATGTACATATACTATAGTAATATATCTACGAGTGAATTACTAGTATATATTTACATATATACTACGTTTATATATGTATCAAAACATAACTTTTTTTGACTGAGTGGTTTAATTTTCTTATAGATATAATGCTGCATTGTTCCTCATACAAAGCTTCTATAAGTGATGAAATTTTTCGTTTATTTTGCTATTTTAGCAACGGAATTTTTCTTTTTTAGCAAAGAAATTTTTCGTCGCTAATTTTTTGGCTAGGGAAAATTCCGTAGCTAAAATTTAGCAATAAGCACTTGATAAAGGGACACGATCCGTAGCTATATGGGATTTTTCCCTAGCTATATGGAATTTTTCATGTAGTGAAATATATTATATCTTATTAATCAATGTATCTACCGATTGTACATAAAGTATAATCAATCAATGCATTTAGGTTGCTTTCTCTCCCTCTGCTCCTCCGATCACCAACTTTCTGCTCTGAACATGCTGTCCGAGTCACGATGCTTAATATTTGTTGAATTATGTCTTCACTTATACAAGCTTCATATGAAAAACAATGTGGTACCATATCTGTACAAAATTTAAACCACCAAATAAAATCAAAATAAATAAAAAAAAACAATGTTTTGGTAAAATATATTGTTGCAGTAAATATGTACAAATATACTAGCATTTCACTCGTACATGTATTACTGTAATATATGTACATATAAATTGTAGCATATGTTCCTATAAACTATATGTATTATGCGTACATATATATTGAGTACATATATATAATGAGTATGTACATAAAATATTGTAGTATTATATATAATGAGTATGTACATAAAATATTGTAGTATTATATGTACGTATATACTAACTATATACGTATGTATATACCACATTTGTTGCCATTGTAGGAGCTCCAGCTCTCGCTGCCGCTCCTGCCATAGATACCGCTGGTTCTTTTGCAGATGCTGCCATCACTGTCTCTACCACTTCTGCTATCTCTGCCGCTACCGCTACCACTGTCGATGCTGATGTCACTGCCACTGGCTGCTGCCAGTGTTGCCACTACCACCCCCACCACCATTGTGGCTACCACAGTGGCAGTGGCGGCTGTGGCCGCCACTGCTGCCATCGCTGCCTAGCTGCCACCACTACTGTCACTACTGGTGCCATCGTGTTGAGCTGCTGCCGCCGCCACTGCTTCTGCCACGACTACCACTACTGAAAATTGGCTTTTACATACCTATAATAGACTAAAACTCTACCAAAAAAATTCAGAGATACAAAAACATATTCACAGATATATAAAAACAAATTTTATAGACATGAACAAACACAAATTAAAGTTCATTATCATACACCTTCAACAAAAATCCAAAAGATATCCAAAAATTATATTTAGAGATAAAGAGAGTGCACAAATAACATGTTTTTAGAATAATGAAGATAAGATAAACTTGCCCTCTTTTTGATAAAGTTGAAATCGATAAAGATGGGACCCATGCACTAGGACCATGGTAATGTCTGAATGCTTTGAATCAGAATTTTTTCTTTTGTCTCACATAATGTGACCAACAAAGATTTATAATTTGGTTAATTAGAAAAGCAAAGAATAAAACCAGAATAAAAAAATAAAAACCTGCAAAAAAATATCATAATTTTTTGCTACACAGACAAAAATAAATAACAGTTCGGATATAATTCTCATACTCAATCATCCTCATAATTTGTAGGGAATGTTAACCTATCCTGCGAGGATTCCCAGCTAGATCTCTGAATGCTATCGGTTGCACCAATGCCCCTAACTGTGACTCAATATAGGACATCTTCTGCTGCATTACATTTTTAATTTCTTTCATCTCATAATTCATTTTTTTAAATTCTTGCATTTCTTTCATCAAATTAGTTATCTGCTCATTTTTCTTTTTCATTTCGGTCTTCATAACTACTATATGTTCATTTATTTCCAATGCTTGTTGTTTGACCACCTCATCCACCTTTGCCGAGACAAGTGAATTAGAAGCACGACTCCTACAATAAAATGCGACCCCCTTAGAGCCGATTCTCGTACACTCGCTGCTTTTTTGACCTCTTATTATCTCCAAATAAATAGGATCATACTTATTTGGTTGAAGATCCATAGAACCCACAACTTTTTGATGAGCATGTCACACGTTCCTCTATTAGGTCCTGAGATAAAATAGAGAAAAAATTATTCTAGATATACAAAAAATAAAATAAATATTTTGTATTCAATAATTTTCATAATGTAATGTTGTTTTATAAAATCTAATTAATATAACAATTTCTTACATCAATCATCTGAGACTTGTTGTCAACATACTGACCATCCACTTTCTTCACATGCATCTTCTTGAAAATCTCATAAAAATTTAGATCTCGACCCAATTCTCCAGCCTAGAATATGTTTTTATTAAGTCTTAAAAAAACAAATGATAAAAAAATTTAACAAAATTAATAAAACCATGCATAGATTTTAATTATTGGACTTTTAGGACAACCACAAAATATAGAAATGTTTAGAATTTTAAATTTGTACCAAATCTCTAGCATGCTCAATGCTCGACTTTGAACTCCAGCGTGTCGAAAGATTCTGTACCTAGTCTAGCTACCTCACTTCATCGATTTTTACGGGCAATATTTGATTTTTTTCTTCAGATTTGGCTCGTCCCAATAATTAAGCCACTTGGGCCAATCTTCCTCAAATATAAAAGCATGCCTTTCATTCATTTTCTTTAATTTATGGATAAAATCAGAATTTTGTTGAGCAGCTTTGATCTCCCATAATGACTTTATCTTTCCATCAAATTTGGGTGTTAATGTGCACTGATTCTATAAATAAAAAAATGACAAAAGAATTTATATTAACTACAAGAACATAATTATTTACTACTTGAATAATAACCAACATAAAAATTAATTAATTAGATAAATTTTTTCCATGCTTTTGTTTTGTTATATTTACCCAAAAGTCATTAAAATATGACTTTTTTGTCGATTCAGGAACTTTCTTCCAAGTTAAAGCTTTAGAATCAGTCATTTTTTGAAAGCCATTATAATTATAGTCGAACACTTGTGAGATTAAATAAAATTGTACAAATAAAAAACTAACATTGAAAACAAGCAAATCATAACAATATTAAAAAAACCACTGACAATAACATCAAAATTTTTTTCAATTCATTTTTACATATATCTTTTACCTCTCATACAATCTCAATTTCTAACTTTACACTGATTGAAAAGGAAGGCACATCATTTGATGATGTTATTGGTATTATAAATGGGGGAACAATCAGTGTAAAATGTGGTGCAGAAGAAAGAGATGGATCAAAAGTGTGTGTAGAAAGCACAATGAGTGGTGGGCATACATCTAATAAATGTGATAGTAGAGGTCTCAAAGATGGTGATGGTGATAGAAATGGAGATGGTGATTGTGATGTTTAAGTCTAGATATAGTGGGTATGAGATGGTACTAATTCTGCAACATGATGTAACATAATAGATGAATTTTGTTCATTTCTATGTCCACGTCCAACTCCGCCACATCCACATCTTTTACACACCATTTACTGTACAAAATAAAACATAGAACAAAAAATAGGGATATGATGAACAAGCATTTATTTTCGAATAAAATACACCGATAGGTTTCAACAAAATATAAAAAGTCTTTGATAGTTTAAATTTATAATAAAATTATAACAATTTAATTATCGACATCACTGTCATCCTCCAATGGATCTTCTGATATTCTGTCTGATTCCGATAGAAGTTTGAACACATCTTCATATAGAAATTGATCATCTTCAATTTTTATTGTGGCACCATTTTAGTCACATAAATTTCCTGGATCTTCATCTACATTCAAAGGCTCAATATTATTTATGTCATCTTCCTAGAATGCTGGTGCAATTTCTATGTCTGTACTTCTTTATTATGATGTTGGTACTTCAAATTTTGATCGATCTTTGATATTGCAAATTGCCCACCAATCTCTCTTATCACGAGATACAATAATATACCTCAGTGGCTTGAACTACCATAATAAATGGCTCATATCGATTATATCTGTGTTTATGGTTAACATTCACTAGCTTTTAATCTGAATGAATCTTTGTGCCCACATTTCATGTAGGATTAAACGACTCGCACTTAAATAATATAATCTTGTTATTTTTGAGTCCAAGATACTCCAACTCAATAACTTCTTTGAGTTGACCCAAATAATTAATCTCATCTCCACTATAACCTGAGCCTTTAATGCATACACAACTATTCATTATTATTTTAGAAGAACTGTTCCCGATTGTGTGAAAGTTATATCCATTAACAAAATACCCAGGATAGGTTGTCACATATCTAAATGGTCATTTACTTAGATTCTGAATGAAAATATTTGAATCTCCATTTGAAGGATCAATTACCTGTGACATAACTTAAAAAATGATATTAACAAATAAAAGATACTAATAAATTAAATAATTCAAAAATATAAAACTTAATTATTCTCACATAATTTTTTAACCAATTCGCAAATTTAGTTTCTAGCTTATAATCGACATCATTGCTAGAAATTGCTGGATGTCTATATTTTAACTGCTCAACATAAATACTCAACAAATATAAAAAGAGAGAAAAAAAATGTATATCAATTTTTAAGAATCCTATTAAAGATAAAATTAAACTATGCTTAGACATACAACCATTTTGGGTATACATACTCAATATATGGTGCAACCTCCTCAAAATTAAGTAAAACATAGCTCCGAGTTGCTTTGTACTCATCATCTATCATACATCTTTTCATTCCTCTTCCAAATGCTCTTACAGGGTGCTTGAAGATACATAGTTTGTCCATAGAATCATCTTCTACCATCACATGACCTTAATCATTCCGCAGCACATTTCTATTCTTTGTATTAACATGATCCTCAAAATAATAAGAACAAAATGATGATGCTTCTTCTACTAAATATGCATTGCAAATTGAACCTTCAACTTTTGCCTTGTTTCTTACATTCAATTTTAACTTACGAAGATACCTACATCCATAATGATAGGTTTCAATTAGATTAAATAACAATAATACTTAAAGTACTAAATAATAAAACACATCAAATTATATGTATTTACCTTTCAAAAGGATACATACACCTGAATTGCTTTGGGCCTGCAATCCTTGCTTCACATGCCAAATGGACCGGAAAATGCTCCATCGAGTCAAAAAAACTCGGAGGGAATATCCGTTCAAGCTTACAAATAATAAGTAGAATTTCATTCTCCAGCCTCACCATGTCATCTATTTTGATTGTGGTTGTAGTTAATTATTTAAAAAACAACCTAAATTCTGTAAGGACCTTCCAAACACTTTGAACAAGTAATTCACGGAATGCAATTGGTATTAATCTCTACATAAATACATGACAATCATGATTTTCATTCCAAATAACTTAAGATTCTTTATATCCACGCATCTATCCATATTTCACACATATCCATTAGAAAATTCAAAATTTTAACCCATTCACATAATATCTATCTTGCCTTCTTATCAAGTGGGTAGAAATCTTTAAGGAATTTTTCTGTTTCTTCATCCAGATTCATTTCAGAATGCTGATAGTAATCATTCAGCTCTTGTCTTGATTTTAAAGTGCCTTTTGTTTTTCCATCTACATTAAGGACAATGTTGAAAACATTGTCAAAATATATTTTTCAATATGCATTACATCTAAGTTATGACGAATTAAATTGGACTTCCTATAGGCCAAGTGCCAAAATATACTACAATTCCTCCACCCAAATAATTTGCCTATTGGTCCATTACTTCTAGTAGCTTCCTTTTCATTTACCTTCTTCAAACCCAAACTATGAATCTCTGTCATAATATCATCTCTTGAATAAACTACTGGTGCAACTATCATCACAGTTTTATTTTTTCGAAATGTAGTTATATTTCTTTGAAAAGAATGATTCGTAGGTAGAAACTTATGATGGTTATCAAACCATGACTATTTACCACTAAATTTGAGGGTAAATGCATCAAAATTTGTCATGCAATACGGGCATGCAAATCATCTTGCAGTACTCTAGCTAGACAATATTGAATATGTAGTAATGTCACTTACCATCCATATAAAGATTGCCCGCATAATGAAATTTTACTTCTTTGAGATATCATAGGTATTCATGCCAACATTTTATAAATGATTTAACTCTGCAATAAGAGGCTGTAAGAAAACATCCAGCATCTCTTTCGGATTTTTTGGCCCTAGAATCAATATTGAAAAAACATATATTGCTCCTTCATACACAATCACGAAGGCAAGTTATAAGGCGTCACTATCACTGGCCATGTTGAATACTATTGTTCAGATTACCCAAATGACTGAAATCAATCAGTGTAGAGACTCAAACTCACATTTCGATTTTCAGCCATAAAATCTTGATGTATATATTTAAAATGCTTCCAAGCAGGTGAATATGTTGGATGACGCATTACTCCTTCTTCAACCACATGCTCAGAATGGCACCTCATATCATTTACTGTAGCATTTGATGCATATAGTCTTTGTAATCGAGGAATTAATGGAAAATAATACATCTTCATGTAGACAACCTTCAATTTTTGTTGCATATCGACAACACGAGGTGTCTTCCTAAATTGAGGATGATCACAAAACTTACAGCTATTTAAATCACTATCACCACCCTGATATAACATGCATCCATTTAAACAACAATCAATTCTTTCCCCTGGTAGACCCGTTCCTCGTAGTAACTTTTTAGTATTGTAAAAGTTGTTAGTGATCAAATTATTAACCGGAATAATTTTTTCATCAGTTCTGTCACCTGATCAAATAATTTTTCAGACATATGATTTTCTAACTTAATCCTCATTAGTCGAGCCACAAGTGACAATTACGAATGTGTTTTACAACTAGGCCGCAACTTTTATCTACAGCTTTAGGCATTTCATAAAATTTCTGAGCTTTAGGATTAGGTGGTTCATCCACGTAATCTATATTGAAGTCAGCACCAGCAGCTTCCGAGATCATTCTATGGTATGTGTTTGATGATTCTTCACCACAAGCAAATGATTCAATACCCACATTTTGGTCAATATTTAGAGCCATTGTTCTTTCCCCATGATAAATCCAAACAAAATATTTTGGCAAAAAAGCCATATTTAGCCAAATGATAACTTATAGTGTGTGCATCAAGAAAAGGGATATCCTAAACACTTGCAATGATTATATGGACATTTAATTTTTTTTCCATCCATCAATCTCGATTGACGACATGCAAAATTGATGAAAGTTTCAAGCCCAGTCAAAAAAATCTTTATTCAAAAAACCATTAATAACCCATCTATACATCCACTGACGTTCTGAGCTCATTTTGCCCTATTTTATTTACAAAAAATAATGTCCAATCATTATTTTGAATAAAACATTCAATTACTTCAAAATATACAAATAATTAAATAAAATTACTTACATATGAATATTTAAAAATTAAATATTGTGAATATCGAGGCAATGCATTTGCAAAATCTACATTAATAAATAAAGCAATTTTTGCACGATAAAGATTAATATATATCACATTTAGACTAGATAAAGGGAGAAAAATGTGATAATGCACAAGAAAGAAAAGCAAAAAAAACATTTAGTGTTTGAATGAGGAGAGGGAGGGAGAGAGAGAGAGAGATAAGGTGGGGAAAGAGGGAGGGGCAAAGAAATGGGGAGACAGGGGGAGAGAGAGAGAAGGGAGAGAATGAGGGAGAGAGAAGGGAGAGAAATGGTGAATGGAAAAGAGAGGGAAATAGAGAGAGAGGAAGAGAGAGAGAGGGAGGAGAGAGAGAAAGAGGGAGATATAGGGAGAGACAGGGGGAGAGAGAGAAAGAGAGAACAAGCAAAAAGGAGACTGAGAAAGAAAATAACAAGAGAGAGAGTGTGTGTGACACAAAGAAAAAGAGGAACATAGAGACATGAAGAATTAGAGAGGGAGAGAGAGACACATAGAGAGTGCAGTGTTATAATTAAAAATTATATAAAAGAAAATGTAATTTTCTGTATAAACCTATCAAATATTACATTTTTTTTCATACATAAGTTCATATTTGAGTCTGAGGCCTAAGGGCTGGGATTAGGTAAGAGTACGACCTTTATTTGTATTATACCATATATGAGCCTGATCAACGGACACTCTCATGCTACGTGCTTACATATTGTTGATATTATATTTTTGCCATTTAATTTAAAATTAGGTCTACAAATTAATATTATCTCATATATAATTATATGTTAGGATACATATAGTAAATATAGTTAAATAGTTACATATAGTTAAACATATAATTATATATAGATATATGCATACACATAGTTATAAGTAAATATAAATAAATATATACAAAGTTATAAACAATTATATAGATTTACACATATGTATACATAATTAAAATTAAAGTTATATTTCTTATATAATGTTATTTATAGTTATAAGAATATTTATATATAGTTCTACACATATAGTTAACCATTGTGTTGTATGTTTTTATACATATAATTATAAATATTATTACATGTAGTTATACATATAGTTACACGTATAGTTAAACTTATATTTATACATGTATGTATATATATTTTATCATATAATTTCATAAATTTATACATATAGTTATATATAGGTATGGATATATTTAAATATATTTTTATACTAATATATAAAAATGTATATTAAATAAATGTTAATTTTATATTTAAATATAGTTATGTATAATATTTTTATAGTTATACACATAGTATGATAAAATTATTTATAGTATGTTAGTATACATATAATATATATAGTTATAAAAAATTATATATCATTAAACATTTAGTTATATATATATATTCATACGAGTAATTAAATTTATTTATACATAAAGATATACAATGTTATAAACAAATATATAGATTTACATATATGTATACATATATGTATAAATAGTTAAAAATATAGTTATATTTAATTATATAAAGTTATATTTAGTTTTACAAATATTTTTATATAGTTATACACATATAATTAAATATGATGTTGTATGTTATTATACATGTAATTATAAATATAGTTACATGTGATCATACATATAGTTACACGTATAGTTAAACTTATATTTATACATGTATTTATATATATTTGTTCATATAATTTCATATTTATACATATAGTTCTGTAGAGGTATTGATATACTAAAATACATTTTTTATACTAATATATAAAAAAATATGTTAAATATATGTTATTAATTATATATTTAAATATATGTTATACATTAATAATATAAAATTATGTATAGTTATATGTTATTATACATATAAAATATATAGTTATAAAAAATTATATATCATTAAACATTTAGTTATATATATATATATATATATATTCATATGAGTAGTTATATTTAGTTATACATAAATATATACAAAGTTATAAACAAGTATATAGTTTTACATATATGTATAACTAGTTAAAAATATAGTTATATTTAATTATATAAAGTTGTATTTAGTTTTAAAAATATTTATATTTAGTTATACACATATAATTAAACATAATGTTGTATGTTGTTATACATGAAATTATAAATATAGTGACCTGTGTTTATACATATAGTTACACATAAAGTTAAACTTATATTTATACATGTAGGTATATTAATTTATTTATATAATTTTATATATCTACCTATAGTTATGTATAGGTATAGATATAGTAAAATACAATTTTGAATACTAATATATAGAAATGTATATTAAATGTAAGATGTAAATTATATATTTAAATATAGTTATGTATAAAATTTTTATAGCAATACATATAATAAGATACAATTATTTATAGTTATATGTTATTATACATATAGTATATATAACTATAAATATTTTTATATAGTTAAACATATAGTTATATATAGATATATTCATACAAATAGTTATACATAAATATATAAAGTTATAAATAAATAAATAGATTTACATATATGTATACATACTTACAAATATAGTTATATTTAAGTATATAGTGTGTTAAATAGTTATACAATTTTTATATATAGTTATACAAATATTTATATATAGTCATACAAATTCAACAAATATCTAAAATATGGTTAGCAATGATGTTTATAGAGAGTGAGAGAATAAATACTATATTTCTACAATTTTTCACATGAGCATGAAGTTACTTTTAATGTCCATTTACTACAACTTCTATAGCAAAGAGATGTTCTACTAGAGCATCATAAATTTTCCATATTCTGCATGTCCTATATTATATATATATATAGGAAAAATATGAAGATTAATACATGAAAATGAAAAAAAATGATATTAAAAAATAATATCAATAATATATATAACTAAAACTCATTCCTTTACATATGAATAAAAATGATTGATGAAACTTTACATATTGAGTATTTCCATAAAAAATAAACAACTAAATAAAATAAATAAAAACTCACAATAATATATTATAATGAATAACAATTATAAAATGACATTATCATTTATTAAATAATATAAAAATTCACATATAAATACAAAAAGAAACTATAAATACTTTTAATCTATATGAATCATCTCATCCTAGTATCTCAAGATAAAAAATATATAAAAATACAATATAATTCTCAATAGTTTTGAAATTTTTATTTTTATTTACAACTTATTAATATTCTTTATAATTTATTTTGCTATATTTTATGATACGTTACTATTATTTTTATTATATTGATTTGATGTTTTTTAGATTATAATAATTTATATTTATTTTATAAAGATATGAAATAATATTTAATAATATAAGTTCTGGACTAAAAAATAATTAGTAAATATGTTTATATCATATTAAACTATAAAAGAATACTCACATAAAAGAGTACTCATATATTCGCTAGTACTATAAATTAATGTTTCATTATTGATACATATATTTCCATAATACTTCTCATATTTTCTTATATTCTTTATTACTATTTATTACAAGATACATCTTCCATAAATTTTGTGAAACATGAAACTTAGATTCAAGCTTGTAGGTTACAACTAAAAGTTATGGTACTCAACTAATAACTACAACATTCAACTAACAATTACTACTCATATTTATTAGATTTTTAAATTATTTAAAATAAACATATTGCAGCACAGAAAAATTACCATGTGTTAAAAGATGATGTTATTAATATGATGGGATAAAGGGTGCCCTAACGAATGTTATCGTAAGGAGAATACTCTTGTATGGCATGAAATTGATCAACATTATAGAGATACATAAACTCTTCTTAATCCATAGTTGTTAATGGTATAAATTATAGTAATATAAATTTGGTAGAAATTGAATTGTTAAAGTAATAATAAACTACATTGTTGTGGCTAAAATCATAAATTGAAGTTGATAAAATATTTTTTGGTTGAAAAAAATCTATTGTATTGCATGACATTGTGGGATTATAAACATTAAAATTTCAAAATTTTTAATATTTTAATATCCTCTATATAAATCAAAAATGTTATAGATTAAAAATATTATATTTTTTTATCTATCTACCCTTCTCCCAAACTCAACTCAAAATTATTATTTGGCCCGTATATAAGCTATGAGGCTTCATGATTAGAATAGATAAAATTCACGTCCCAATATATGAACAACATGATACATGATAGCACCATGGAAAACATATCTAACATCTACGAGAATCAGACTCATATTTTTAGTGATAGAGTATTCATCATCTTTTTCCGATAAGTCTACCATGTTGTTGGTTCGGATTATTAGTACCAAGCTATATGTTTTTAAAAACATTATTATTGATGGTAATTATGTACAAAAAAGTTTGGTTCATATTTTATACTATCTTAGCTTAATTGTCCATGATACATTACTATATGTTGATCTTATTATATCAGTATGAAATCATTATTTTAATATTACTAAACTTGATTCAACAAGTCCACTCATCACTAACACAAGAGAGATCACAAGGAATCATACACTATGCGACATCTATTGAAGGAATATTGAAATTATTAGAAATATAAGTATTTTATTTCAAGAAACATAAATATGAAGTTATTATGTTTGAAATAGTTTTGAGATAAATTTAATTTACAAATGTTATATACATGGTAAATATAAATCATTACACACACACACCACACACACACCAAGATACTCTTTGTTAAAGATGAATGCAACTATAATAATATAAATGAATCATGTAGGAAAATGACAAAAGTCTATGAAAAAATTAATAAGAATAATTATTTTTATATCATATGTTGAAGTACAAGCTTATCACATGCTTACTTGCTTGAATATCATGTGTTAGAATGTATGATTTTCATGTCTTGGCTTACATGAGGTAACATTGATTATGTGCTTACTATGTGTTCTCATGCATTAATGGTTAGTGCTTGAAAGTGTGCTTATTATATGATGATGTGTATACCTACCAAGGATTGACTTGACATGTGAAAGCTATGATGGCTTACTAAATGTTGCATCAAAAATTTAAAACTTGGAATCTTGCTTATAAATAAAAGTGATTTGGGATTCCTAGCACACAACAACACATATCATGAGAACATTTCAAAGTGAATTGAGAAACTTTTGCTCAATTATTTTCAATTACATGTGTGAATATTATTGAGTTTTCTAGAAGTTGGTAGAATAGTTCAAACTGGTTCAATCAAGTATAATCAGTTTAATTTAATTTGACACGCTAACTTTTATTTTTTTATTTATTTAATTTTTTTATTTTATTTATTTTTTTATTACATATATCTCATCCATCCCATCAGTCCCATCTCCCATCCTCCCATCCGTCCCATCTATCTCAATTTATTTATATTTTTTTTATTTATTTATTTTATATTTATTTTTTTTATTTATTTATTTTATTTTATTTATTTTATTTATTTATTTATTTTTATTTTTTTATTTATTTATATTTATTTATTTTTATTTTATTTTATTTATTATTTATTTTTTATTTATTTTATTTATTTTATTTATTTTATTTATTTTATTTATTTTTTTATTTTTTTTATTTTTTTATTTTGTATTTTAATTTATTTTTTATTTTATATTATTTTTTTTTTTTATTTTCATTCTTTTTTTTTTTTTTTTTATTTTTTTTTTTTTTTTTTTTTTTATTTTTTTTTTTTTTTTTATTTTTTTTTTTTTTTTTTTTTTTTTTTTTTTTTTTTTTATGATTTATTTATATTTATTTTATTTATTTTATTTTTTATTTATTTTATTTATTTTTTATTTTATTTTTATTTATTTTATTTATTTTATTTATTTTATTTATTTTATTTATTTTATTTTATTTTTGAATTCAATCATTATTTTTTTTAAACATTTATTAAAGAAAACATATCCCTCACTTGTAGGCGGAGGAAGACCTTTACAACATCAGAAAACTTAAAAGACTATTTACAGACCAATACCCTAGCCAATAATTCAGAGAAACTATCTTTTCCTTAGGATTAGTTGAAGCAGCAACCGCACTCTGTATGATTCTTCCTTATTATATGACATTGAACAGAAGGGAATCTTCCACTCCAGTGGTTATATTCGTCTCAACAGCGGGAGTTCTCCTGACAGCAACAGGGGCAGCAACAGACAACAACTAATCCTAACAGCAACAGACAGCAACAGACAGCAACACAGGAGTTATCCTGACACCAACAGGCTTTGGCAGCAACAGGGGGCACTCTACATGTGCTTTGGCAGCAATAGACAGCAACTAATCCTAACAGCAACAGACAGCAAAAGATAGCAACAGCAGGAGTTATCCTGACAGCAACAGGCTTTGCAGCAACAGTAGCAACAAGTTTTCCATGATATGTACTCAGTGAAGGCTCTTTATTTGATATTGTCACTGCATATTTATGGAAGTAGTTTTAGCAGCATCCCTATAGACTCTTTCGCTAGTTTTAGGCAGCAGAGCATCCTCACTGGAGGCTCTTTAGCAGCAGCATCCACTATAGATTAGTGCTGCCCATGTGGATGAACCTCTATCTCTCCTTTCCCCTGTGCGTCTGGCTCTAATCTTCAGAAGATTCCAGCCGTCTTCCTTCCTCGTGTATTCGCTGATGATCCTAGAACAAAACCAAAGAGAAAACAAAAAAAAAACAACTGTGCCTACCAGAACTTGACACCCTACTACCCTTATTCTTGATTAAACTAATACAACAAGGCAGCTTCACAGTGTTAACAATTCTCCCCTTTAACATTCTGCAGAAAAAAGACAATACATGTTGTCCTGCAAAGAAAATCAAAATACATCCTTTCTGCAGAGGTTATCAACTTCTGCCAAAATGCGGAATTAGCACATATTTTGAGTATGCAGAAATTCTAAATTACATACATATTATTTTAACAACCGTACAGTATAGCTATGCACCATTCTGCCAAAATGCAGAATTAATATATACTACAATGAGATCTCCTTCATATATATCCATTTGGCTCAATCTCCATCTTCCATTCCATTTAATTGTGAGACAGAAATTCTCTGCAAATGAATTCCCACACAATCCAGGAAACATATGAGACTATGTCATATCTTCGTGGTCTGTTTATTTGTTCTAATATAAGGAAAACCCATTTTATCTAAACATGCTATTCCCTTTAGTTTATTTGGCATGAATTTCTCATTATAATCTATATTTCCTCTGGTGGTGCCTATTTTAGATAGACAGTCCGCTAGATTATTGGCTTCTCTATATATATGTATTATTGAGGCCTTCAATTCTTCCAAAAGATTAAGAATAACTTCTAGATCCTCTTCATACCTCCATAATATTTTCTTATTAATTACCGTATCAACTAGTAATTTTGAGTCTACCTGAACTTCAATGTTTTTAAAGTTTAGCTGCTTACATATCTCTAACCCTGATTTTAATGCTCTAATTTCTGATTCTAAAGCGAGGATGCCCTACTAGATCTGGTAAATGCTCTCTGTACTGTCCCTATATGATCTCTTATTACCCCGCCTCCTCCTTCTATTCCAGTGTCGCTGCTAAAACTCCCATCCGTATTAAGTGAAATTTTGCCAACCGGCGGAGCATTCCACTGTATACATTTAGCTCATTGCTGTTTTAACACTTGTATGTGAGATCCCATTCATTCTCAAGCTTCTTTTCTTGTTTCAAATCCTGTATTACTATCGGTTTTATTATTGATATTATATATCTCCTTTCTAATATCTTTTATAATTTCTGTTAAGTTCATCCTTATATTTTCATATTTACTTTTGTTTCTAGATTTCCAAATGCACCAAATAATTAGATGCGGCAGTTTCTGATTAAGCCATTTCCTGGCGGGGCTTTTCATGTTTACTTTTTCCCATTTTTTAACTTTATCTATTAATCCATCTTCTATTTTACATATTCTTTTTTTCCCTTCCATCTCTCTCCATATTTCTGCTGCAATGGGACCATTCGAAAGCAAATGATCAGTTGTTTCAACCGCTTGAGAACAGCATTCGCATCTTGAAACCATGTTTATCCCTTTCTTTTGTACATTTCTATCTACCGGTATAGCGTTCAATAATGCCTTCCATGTGAAGGAGCACATTTTTTGCGGGACATTTTCTTGCCATACCCATTTAAATAGAGTTTGTACCGGTTTTTTCTTTCTGGCCAAATCTTTTGCCGATTTGAGGAAAAGTTTCCTTGTTGTGTTAACGTCCATTTCCAGCCACTCTTCTTTAGTATAGAGTGTGAGTCTACTAACTCTTTTTGTTTTTCCATTGACTTCCAACTGTTCGAAGCTTTCTTAGAAGTCTTATTTTTCTTATCTAAATATTTTACCCGCATATATTTAGCCCATAGATTATCGCTTTCTTTAAGTCTCCACCAGCTTTTGCAGTCCCAGGCAGCTGCCGAGTCCTGGAGGCTCATAAGACCTAAGCCTGCTTCCTCTTTCGGATAACAAATACTTTTCCAGTCCTTCCAGTGTAGTTTATTTCTGCCTTGTTTTTTACCCCATAAGAAGTTTGCCATTTCTAATTAGAGTTTTTTAATAAATTTTTTAGGGGGATGTATCACTGATAATATGTGTGTGAATGTGCTTTGTAATACATGTGAAAGCAACGTAATCCTCCCCCCAAATCCTAGGAGCTCTTCTTTCCATCCTGCTATTTTCTTTCTTAATTTGTCTTGAAGGTAGGTTAGATATTCTTCCTTCAACCTCCCCTCGTATATCGGACAACCTAGATACATTAATGCCCCTTTAATTTCCGCAAAACCTGTAATATTTTTTATTTTTCTACTAACTTTGGTTTTGCATTTTTTGCAAGCATAAACTGACATTTACTTTTATTAACCATTTGGCCTGTCTCTTTTTCAATATTTGCAGAAGATCCATAAGATTCATTAAAGACTTTGTGCTAGCATTAGTAAATATTATAAAGTCATCTGCGTAGGCTAAACAACCAATTCTGGGTGTATTCCTTGGTTGTCTGAATGGCATTATTTTACCTTCGGATATTTTCTTATTCAAGTTTCGTATTAATAGTTCTATATATATATCAAAAAGAAGGGGGGATAACGGATCTCCTTGCCTTAAACTTTTATTTGGTTTAAATTCCTCACTTAACTTTCCATTTACCAGGACTCTTACCCAGGTGCTTGAAATACATCTATAAATTAAATCTATGGTCAGCTCAGAGAAGCCGAAACTTCTTAACACAAAGCAAAGGGTATCCCATTCCACTCTATCGAAGGCTTTCGATAGATCTAGTTTGACCACTAAGTTTTTTCCTCTAGCTTTACCACCTATTTCTTTCATCAAATTCAATCATTACTTATTCTTGAATATTCTTTGTAGATATCAAGTCAGATACCTAAGTATGTATTCTAGTTATGTATAAAATACACATGCATATTTGTATACTATTTTTGTAGATATCAAGTCGGCATACCTATGTATGTATACTAGTTTTGTATAAAATACACATGTATATTGATGTATACTATTTTTGTAGATATCAAGTCGCAAACCTAAGTATATATACTATTTATATATTGTTTTTGTATAGGGTCACCATCAAAATCCACACAATGACAACGTATTACATCACAAATACATGAAGCATGTATATGAATAAGTTTATATATGAAATCCAAGCATACCATGATGATTAAAGAAGAAATTTGGAAACAAAAAAAAACAGAATAAAAATGCTCTCTTTGATAAAGCAATCCAAGATAATCGATGAAGAATAAATGTATAAACATACCTCAAATCAATAACAAATTAAATCTTAAACCTCAAATTAATTTTTGTTGAATCGGCAGCAAGAGATAGATGGCGGAATGCAGAGGAATTCGGTTCTGTAAGAGATGCGTCGATGTCGAGAGGAAAATATATATTTTAGGAAAATATTTATATTTTTAATTATTAAAACATTAAATAAACAATATATATATAAAATACAAAAATACTCATTAATTTTATCTACTATCAAAATTTTTTCAACAAAATTAATGTGCGTATAGCAAGGTACAAATGAAAAATAAATACCTTAAAATTTTTTCTATAATATTAATTAAACAATAAATATATTAAAAATAAAAAAATATGTTTTGCCTTAAAAATATATCAAAAGGTACAAAATTAACAAACTCTATATAAAATTTTGAAAAAAGTCATAAAATACTATTAATGTTAAAAAATATATAAAATTTATATTTTATAGTTATAAATTTTTAAGAATTCATATTAATTTTTACAAAGATAATATGAAATAATATTAAATGCATAAAATTTCATATTATCTGATATCATTAATTTTTTAAAATTCAATAAATTACTTAAAGTGAGAAGAAATTAAAATATGTTATATTTATTATTTTAATAAAAACTTAATGTTAAAAGATAATAGAAAAATATTACTCAATTGTTTAATTTGTATAAATTTTTGTAAGAGCAAACATCTATGTATTTATTTATAAATATTAATTTAATTTTTTTAACTTTATTAAAAAAATTATATTTTTATTATATTTCAAGATTTTCTAATTTTGTATTATTTATTTATTTAATAGTTTTCTATAATAATAATTTTTTTTACTTATAATAATATTAATTTTTACTAGTTTATTCATCAATTCACATAATTTTGATAATATTTTTTATTTTATTATACAATGAATAAATATATAATTATATTAATAGAAATTTTAATATATGTTAATTTAAATTTTTAAAATATAGCAAAAAATTATTATACTTATTGAAGTTATTATTTAATGATACTTTAATACAAAATTTTAAGTTTCTTAACTTAAAATTTTAGAAAATTTTTTTGTAAAATATTATAAAAAATTAATACATCATAAAAATAGTTAATTTAGTCATTATTAATATATATAATTGTTTTTTGTATTTTGATATTTTTTAAATTATTTATTTATAATATAATTTTTTATGATTTTACGAGGAGGGTGTGTGTTTCAAGGATTGCTCATCTATAGACCAATAACATACATTTAATACACAAAATTAAATAAAATATTAAAATAAATAATAAAAAAATTATATAATTAAATATTGGCTAGGAAAATACTATCGCTAAATCCATAGCAAAATTATGGATTTTATAAGCAAGGAAAAATTCATCGCTATATTACAGATTTTATTAGCTCGAGAAAATCCACCGCTAAATTACAAATTTTATTAACTAGGGAAATTTTGTCGCTAAATCCATCGCAAAATTAAGGATTTTATTTTCTAGTGAAATTCCATCGCTAAATTTATCACTAATTTTTGGATTTTATTAGCTAGGGATATTAGCTCACTAAATCCATAGCTAAAATATGGATTTTATTAGCTAGGAAAAATCTGTCGCTAAATATGTAGCTAAATTAATTATTTTTTTACCAAGGGAAAATCCGTCGCTAAATATGTCGCTAAATCAATGATTTTATTAGCATGGAAAAATCCGTTGTTAAATCTATTGCTAATTCAAGGATTTTATTAGTAAGGGAAAATATATCGCTAAATCCGTCGCTAAATTAATGATTTTATTAGCAATGAAAAATCAGTCGCTAAATCCATCGTTAAATCAAGGATTTTATTAGCAAGGGAAAATCCATCGCTAAATCCGTCGTTAAATTAAAGATTTTATTGGCAAGGAAAAATTCATCGCGAAATCTATCGCTAAATCAAGGATTTTATTAACAAGGAAAAATTTGTCACTAATTTCAGGCTTTTATTAGCTACAGAAAATCAACCATTACAACTATCGCTAAATCAAGTATTTTATTAGCTAGGAAAATTTCGTCGCTAAATCCGTTGCTAATTTTAGGCTTTTATTAGCGAGGGATATTCCGTCGCAAAATTCGTCGCTAAAATCCCCGCTACTCTTGAGCGGAAGTTACGCAAATTTTCATCGCTAATTTCATCGATAAATCCATCGCTAAAATCCCGCTCTTCTAGATCAGAATTTACGAAATTTTTCCGTCGCTAATCTGTCACTAAATCCTCCGCTTTTGTTTAGCGGAATTTTAGAAAAATTTTCCCTCGCTAATTCGTCGCTAATCCATTGCTATTTTTTTTTTCAAAAAAGAAATCATCTATCCCTTGTTATTCCCTAGCTAATCCCTTGCAATTTAGCTAGGGATTGATCCCTAGCTAAAATTCCCTAGCTAAATCAATATTTTCTTGTAGTAGACCATAATTAATGACCATATGTTTTTGGTCGGAAATCGGACTATAGAGTGGTTATCGAATATATCAATGACCATTTTACGACATATCACTATAATTGGTCAGAACCATGCTTTTTCAAATTTTTTATAACTTTGTACTTATCAACCAAATATATAGGTCGGTATTTACAGACCAATTCAAGACCAATTTAGAGATCCTAAGAGGAGAATCAGAGAAAAATACTCCAGACTATATTCCTGATCAATTATCGACCATATATTTCGGACCAAATATATTTGGTCGAGAATATGGTTTGTAAATTAGGATGAAATTAGCGTAAAATATTCCTGAAAGATTTCCGACCATTTAACGACCAAAAATTCATAAGCATTAAAAAATTATATGTACAGTGGTTATCCATATATTTATAAGGTCGCAATTATCGACCAAACTACCGACCGAAATATTCGGTCTGTAATTACTGACCATTTCACGACCCCATTACCGACCATAACTCTCGACTAAATATTTTTGGTCGAAAATTGGTCAGTAAATTAGGATGAAAATAGCTAATAGAAATTGCCGATTAATTACCGAACTTTTACTGGTCATAATTTTGTTCGATAATTCATTATTTTAATTTTTTGATTTGAAAATAATGTGCTAAGTCATTTGGCCCAAATTCCTCGCAACTCCATTGATTTTCTGATTCAGAACCTACTATAAGCACGAAAACACAAAAAATTTTGATATTTCTTCTGAATCCATGTATGTTTTTCTTTGTTCTTCTCCTTCAAATTGCTTATACACATCTCCATCTCTTTGAATTTTATATAGATTTTTGGAATTTCATTTTTTAGGATAGTCGGGTATTATGTATTATATTCTCCTCCTAATTTTTTAATTTTTGCTTTGATTACATTTAACCTAACATTATTTTGACTCGACACAATTAATTAAACTAAATTTTTCATTTATTAAAATTTGTTCATCTAAGGTTTATATTTTTAGGTTTTTAGTGATTTTGATTTCAATTGCATTATTTATGCATCCGAATAATCTTAATGTTAATGGTTTATATTTATATAATCATATGATATTATGAATAAATATCTATATGTTTAATATGTTTTATGATTTATGTTAAATCACACCTTAATTTATGTTAATCTTAAATGTATAATAGTATATATAAATTTTTATACATTTATATAATTGAATGATATTATGTATAAATGTCTATACTTTAATATATATAAACATATTACATTATAAATACACATTGATATGTTTATATAAACATATAATTTTATATATAAATATTTATACAATGTATTAATGTATATAAATATCTATACAAAGTTTACATTAAACTATCCATTTATATATTTTCTTATATAACAATTATGTAATATTAAATCATTATATAATTTTGTAAATATTTATATTACATATTATTTTTTATATAAATATAGAATATTTATAATGTTTATATAAATGTGATATATATACTATATATTATTTATAAAAGTGTTACATATACATATAATAATATTTAAGTAATATTTATAAAAATATTTTATTCACAAATATTATATAGATACACATGTTTAATTATATAATCATATTCAATTTTATATAAAAGTATTTATAACTATATTTATAAAAAAGTTAACTACTTTTATAATTATATTTATAACTTTATAAACTAAACTGTAACTATAAAATAATGTATAACTATATGTATAATTCTATATAACTATATTTCTAAAAAAAATATACTATTTATACTAATATATAACTATAATATATATTTTACTAAATGTATACCTTTATAAATGTTAAATATAATTATATCTTTAACTACATATATATTTATAACTATATGTGTATAACTATATATAAATATTTGTAAAAATATATAACACTCTATATTAAATATAACTATATATGTAACTATATATACATATATGTATTCGTATAATTAAATTAAAATATTTGTTTATAACATTGTATATATTTTTGTATAACTATGATCACTACTTGTATAAATATATCTATATATACCTATTTGTTTTATATATAACTATTTATAACTATATATTATATGTAAAATAATTTATAACTATAAATAATTGTATTTTACTATGTGTATAACTTTAAAAGTTTTATGCATAATAATATTTAAATATTAAATTTACAGCTTATATTTAATATATTTGTATGTAGTAGTATATAAAAAAGTATTTTACTATATCTATACCTATACTTAACTATATGTATAAATATATAAAATTAAATTAACAAATATATAAACCTACATAAATAAATATACTTTTAACTATATGTGTAACTATACGTATTATCAAATGCAACAATATGTATAATTAAATGTATAACAACACACATTATGTTAAACTATATGTGTATAACTATATATAAATATTTGTATAACTAAGTAAATGTCTATATAATTATATATAACTATATTTGTAACTGTATATACATTTATGTATTAATATAATTAAAGTAAACTAATTTTTTATATTATTGTTTATATTTATGTATAACCACTAATGACTACTTGTATTAATATATCTATATAACTATATGTTTTATTATATATAACTATTTATAACTATATATATTATATATAAAATAATATATAACTATAAATAATTGTATCTTGCTATGTGTTTACCTTTAAAATTTTTATGCATAATATTATTTAAATATTAAATTTACTGCTTATATTTAATATATATTTTATATAGTAGTATATAAAAAAGTATTTTACTATATCTATACCTATACATAACTATATGTATAAATATATAAAATTAAATTAACAAATATATAAACCTACATGTATATTTAGCTATAAGTGTATAACTGTATATAAATATATGTTTAACTATATGTGCAACTATATGTATAACCACATGTAACTATATTGATTATTACATGTAATAACAACATATATCATTATTTTAAACTATGTGTATAATTATATATAAATATTTATATATCTAAATAAATTTTTATATAATTATATATACTATAATTAAAGATAATTACTTTTGTTAAATAAAATAATTTTGTTAACTAGTTATGGAAGATGATCGTGAATGGATGTACAAGGGTCGAATAGTGAATGAAATGTTCTTTAATGAATGGGGAAATAAAGTTGATTAATTTGTTGAGTTTGCTCTGAGACATCCTTAGTGTGTGAATGGTGGTACAGATATAAGGTGTCCTTGCACATTAATTATATGTTAGAATAAAAAGTTTTTGAATGTTGAGACTGTGAAGATGCATTTGTATAGAAATAGTTTTGTGGTGGATTACTGTGTTTGGATATACCATGGTGAAAACAAGTCCACCAGAGGTGTTCGAGTTCAGTACGGGTGTTAGTAAGTGAAACTAATCAGATAGTCTTGGATAATATTAATCACACTACATACCATAAAATGGTTTTTGATGCTGCGGGCCCTGAATTCAACTTGAATGAGGAACCCAATGTCGAGGCAAGGAATTTTTATGACATGATTCGAGCTGGAGATAAACCTATATATGAGAGAAATTCTAAGCATACTCAACTTTCTGCAGCTGTGAGGATGATAGAAATAAAGTGCAAACATAGGTGTGCGTAGGCATGTTTTGATGATATGTCTAAATTCATTCAAGAATTATTGCCAAAAAATAATTTGATGCCATTGGATTTCTACAGCACGAATAAGTTAGTTAGAGGCTTGGGATTGCCTGTACAAGGCATTCATTGTAGTGTGAACAACTGTATGATATACTGGGGTGATGACAGTGGCCTTAACAGTTGTAAAATATGTGGGAATGCTCGGTACAAGCAAAAGGTTAGGCATTATGGAAATAGATTGTATGTATGTAAGTTGAAGGTGTCGTATAAGAAGATGCACTATTTTCTATTAACACCTAGCTAGGTTTTAGTGATTATATGCATCAACCACAATATCTAATGAAATTAGATGGAATTCAGAGCATCATATGGAGGACGGTAAGATATGTCACTCTTCTGATGCCCCTGCTTTGAAACATTTTGATAAGTGTTTTCATGATTTTTCTTTTGAAGTTCGAAATGTTAGGCTGAGTTTATTTGCTGATGGTTTTCAGCCGTTTGGTCAATCTGGACAATAATATTCTTTGTGGCCTCTGGTGGTGACCCAGTATATTTTGCCTCCAGACTTATGTATGAATGAGGAATTTATAGTTTTGATTGTGTTAGTGTCAAAGCCTATGAATTCAAAGGGGAAGATAGATGTTTTCTTGCTGCCATTGATAGGGTATTGAAAATTCTTTGGGGTGTTGGGGTTCAAATTTATGATATTTTAAACGACAGAATTTTCAGATCCGTGGTGCCCTCATGTGGACCATAAATGAATTTCCAACGTATTCTACGATGTCTGGGTGGAGTACAACTGGCATGTAAGCATGTTCGTATTGTATTGAATATTTTGATGCTTTTAGATTAATTAAGTGTGGAAAACAGTTGTGGTTCGACAACCATCGGAAGTTTTTTCCCTTTAATCATCCATATCAACGTAACACAAAGACTTCATTAAGAATAGAAAGGTTACTATACAATTCCCGGGGGTTAGATCTGAAGATGATATTCTGTAGTAATTGAATAACAGAGGATTGAAGAAGGTGATAGATGTTGGTGCTGAGGTTGTGGATGCTTCTATATCTAAGAATTGTGGGTAGAATAAGAGAAGTATTTTCTGAGATCTGCTCAACGGGCATGAACACTTGCTCAGGCACAATCTTGATGTTATGCATATCGAGAAGAATGTGTTTGCCAATATTTTCAATACAGTGTTTAACATTCTAAGGAAAATTAAGGACACTTACAAGTTAATAGATGAGTTGAATAAATATTATCATCATCCTCAATTTGCAAAAAATCTTGTCACCAATAAATACCCTGATGTGCCATTTGTTCTGAATAAATCACAGAAGAAGGTTGTGTTTGAGTGGGTAAAAAAACTTAGATTTCCAGATGGGTATGCTTGTAATCTGGGGAGATGTGTGGATACGAACAAACATAAGATGTTTTGGCATGAAGAGTCATGATCGACAAGTATTTATGCAAATATTTTTACCAATTGCTCTTCGAGAATTCCTGCCTAATAGAATATGAGAGCGAATAACTAAGATTTCTTTATTCTTCAAGCAACTGACTTCCTCTTCATTGACTGATGAGGAGCTAGGGTTTGTTGGTCCTATCTATTATCATTGGAGGTGTCTTCCAGAAAGGTAATATTAATTCACTAAACCAATTCTTTTCCTATATATTATATTTATATATGCACAAAAATGACTTGTAAATTTTAATAATCTTTTTGTAGATACTTGAAGAAAATAAAGCTTATAATAATAAGGCTCAAGTTGAGGGTTCTATATCAATAGGTTATATTTTGGATGAGACTGCAAAATTTGCATCATTATATTTTAAAGAAGGAGATCCTTCTATTCCACCTAAGGAAAAGCGGAAAGAGGTTTAACTTTATGACAATGTGGATAATGATATGTTTAAAATTTTTGAGCCTTCGGGCAAAACAATTTGTCCTGAAGGGAAAAGGTATCTAGCAGACTATGAATATACTGCAATTCATCTATATGTCCTAATGAATTGTCCAGAGGTTAAACCATTCATCGAGTAAGTATTTCCTAATAGTCAAATGACATTTATTACGAATTATAATTTACTATTTCCTATCAATGTATCAATAATTTTAAATTTCTTTTTTTAGTTTTATTACAGATAAACATAAAGAGTTTTCAAAAATGAATGAAGAAGCAATCAATGCCTTGATAGAGAAAGAATTTCCATCATTTTTTGAAAAATATATATCTTTACTTATAATAAAAATCACAAAATAACTGTATTGTTATAATAAAATTTTTAATTATAATATAAAAAATTCACTTAACCCCGATTACAGGTTCATAAGCGTGAAAAAAAATCCAATCATTATCTTCGAAGTATAGCACGATGTCCCTAAGAGAGGTTAAAACATATAATGGGTATGTGTCAATAGTTTAAAATTTCACACTAAATAGTATGGTAGCTACTAGGAAACAAAAAATATGGGGGTTTGCATTATAGGATCCGTATACAATGAAACCGAATATGACTATTACGGGACTCTGGTCGAAGTGATCAAGTTAGAATTTGAAGCCCTCACGGTTCAAAAACCTGTGTTATTCAAATGTGAATGGTTTGATTTAACACCACATATTGGTATTGTTGTCCATCCTCAATATAAACTTGTCAATGTGCATGATAAAAAATGATTCACCAAGTACTGATTTTATAGAACCAACTTTTCAAAATGATAACAATGATGTTATAATCGAAGTTGTGGTGGGGGAGGAAGACATCCTTTAGTCACATCTTCTGAGATGGATACAAGTGGGGATGTAGATGTTGATGAAAATTTAATTAATTATGAGAATGAAATGAGTGTTGAGAAAGAGTTTGAAAATGATGTTACTATATTTGAAGAAGAAGACGAACCAAATTTGGATGATTCTGATGAGAAAGGGCAGACAGTGAATTTTATGTTATTTTAATTGTTAATTAATTTTGTTTATTTTCATTGCCTTATGTGTTTTTTACTGGTATGTAACGTGGATGAGGTAGAGGCAGTACGTTGCAAGGTCGTATGACTTATGGTATAGGCAGCATGGCCTCAGGTATGCCGGAAATAGGTAGAGGGTCATGGGTGGATGGGAAGCTATAGAAGACAGAGAGGGTGTGAATGTACTGCAACAGCAGCATCAGTTGACTAATCCACATATGGTCGTGAGATTTTGTTGAATGATTAAGAGACGTGGGACGAAGAGGAGGAAGATGATATAGATGTTGGAGAGTCTTTCTCAGAGCACTCTACAGACGAGACTCTCCCTATTGCTCATTTTGATCCGACAATTGATAATCCATAAAATATAAAACTTAACAAATTATTTATCAATTTATTAATTTATTTCTTACTTGATAATAAAGTTTTTGTTTCAGGACGAAGTTAGAACGTTCTAGTTCCATTTCTAGGGTTCTAAGAATAATTTTTAGGAAGTCCTTTAAACCTAATGGACAAAATTGGAAGTCACTCACACATAGAGACCATTTGATGATTTGGAGAGAATTTAAGGTAAATATTACTACCAAAAAAAATTTATATCTTTTATTTATTTTTTGTTCACTGATAAAAAATTATTTATTTATAATTGTAGAATGTTTACAAGTTGACATAGCTAAAGGAGTCGGTCGAAAGTGTGTTCTACAAACATGATACCAGTCGATATAAAGACACGATGTACGAGATCAAAGATAAATGGCTGAAGAAGAAAGAAAAAGATTCGAGTGTCCCGGATCATGTTTTTGAGGAGTGGCGGAGAAGATGGAAAGATCCGGATTATAGGAAGAGGTGTGATAAACAAAGCGGCAATAAACACTTAGAGTGGGATGGAAAGGGTAGTGGCATGTCTACACACACTTGTGGATCTTGCTCTATGCGTGAACACGAATAAGCATTAGTATTATTTCTAATTTATACATTTTAAGTTTATTACTTTGTGAATTATGTTCAATTATGCCTAAATTTCATTTCTTATAAGGATTTTTTTTAATATAATTAACGTATGTATTGTGTGTAATTATAGACACGCAAGGAGGGTAAGAAGCACATTGCTCCTCGCTTATCCAGATACATGCACACGAATGCTAATGATGATCAGACTTTTGTTGATATGAGATCTCATGTAGCAAATATAAGTTTAAATAAAAAAATTATTTTTTCTTTTTTTTTGTTTGAATATAAATTGAATTACTTTTCGTACATTTTTATTAGGCGAGATATGAGGAATTGTTAGCTGCTGCGACTCAAGCATATTCCTAGTCTACTTCAGGTTCATATGATGGTGCAACAGGTAGTTCTCATTCATCAGCTCAACCAGTTGATGCGAATTAGATTTGGTATAAGGCTGTTGATGGCAAGGAGAAAATGCCCATCTATGGCTTCGGTTCATCGACATCATCATTCTACTCGCATAGATGATCAGACTATGAAGCTTAATTTCAAGACCAATTTCGAATTTGTTCTCGAAGATGGAGGAATTTAAGGATGAGATGTGAAATTCTATACAGTTTCAGTTGGCTGATACCGAGCGACACATGATTGACTATGAGGATGATAGGGATGAGTTACATATGCATTTTGACTAGCTTATAAAGAAATTTTAGGTGGGAGGACTATAGTTCAACCCTGATGATCTACCTCGGATTGTTCGGCATAATGTTCTCGCTATTGCATCTACTCCTTAACCTACAGCAGCACCTGCAGCAACCACATCATGACTAGCAGCAGTAGTCAACTCTACCCTAGTACCCGAAAACTCACCGTGTGGACCAGAAACATCACAACATAATGATTATGAAACTAGGATTGATGATTGAGTGTATTCCACACATTTTTTTTTCAATTCCGCAAACTTTGATTTTAGATTTTAATTTTTTCTTTTATCTTGATGTTTTTAATATATAAATGCAATATATATAGTTGTTTGCTCGAGTTAATTAGATTTTTATTTTATTTTTTTATATTTAAATATTTCGGTAGGAACTGGATCAAAACTAGAAAAATAATGGTTATTTTTTATGTTTTGTGTTTCAATTTCTACAATAGTAGAAAAATTTATGCAAAAAAAATTGATTAGGAATTACCGACCGAATTACCAAAAACCAACCAAGAAATTTTTTATTATCGATGGTCAGTAAAATGTCACCAAATGGTTGGTAATCCAATTGGAGATCAATTACTGACCAATGATTTTAAAAGGTTTTGGTCGGTTTTTTGTCATAATTTTTTAGGCTTTTACTGACCTTTTTGTGACCACTTACCTGACCAAATTATTTTGGTTGGAAAATGGTTAGAATTTAGTTGGAAATTATTTGTCGATAAATAGTCTCTAAATTGTCGGTAATTACTAACCATTTAGAGGCCATTTATCGATCTAATTCTTTTGGTCAGAAAATGGTTGGAATATAGTCGGTAATTATTTGTCTGTGATTGGTCTATAAATTTCATAAATTACTAACAATTTGGAGACCATGTACTAACCTTATTTATTCGGCCAGTGAATTGTCAAAATATAGTCGGTAAATCTTGTTGAGAGAGGATCGGTAAATGGTCAGTAATTTACCGACCGATTAGTTTTTCGTCGGTAAAAAATTTAGTGACAAGCAAAATTGCGACCACTTTTTTTGGTCGGTAAATGGTCGCTAATTAGTTTACCAACCAAAAAACACCGATTTTCCGACCAAATATTTGATCAGTAATATGGTGTTTTATAGTAGTGATGATATAGATAGATAGATAATAGATAGATAGATATATAAATAGGATAGATAGATAGGATAGATAAATAGATAGAGATAGAGATAGATAATAGATAGATAGGTATATAGATAGAAAAGATAGACATAGATCGTATATAAAATATATGAGAGATAGAGAGATATACAGATACACAGTAGTATAGATGGATAATAGTATAATAGAT
>JAREIK010013089.1:0-86477 GCA_029783825.1 Sapria himalayana | reverse complement strand
TATATATTGTCAATAATATTTATATATCTATAATTATTTATATTTATTTAATTCTATCATATCTATAGTCTAACTATTATCTATCGATCGTTCTAATCTATATAATTTTATATCTATCTATCTATTTATCTATATATCTATCTATTTGTCTGTCTATCTATCTATCTATTATTTATCTAAATATCTATCATTTGTCTAACTTTATATCTATCTATCTATCTGCTCATCTATTTTTCTACCAATATTTTTATCTAGCAATCTATCTTTCTATCTTTCGATCTGCTAAATTTTTAACTCAAACTATCTATCTATATGATTATCTATCTGTCTTTGAATCTGTCTATCTACCTATCAATTTATTAATCTATGCATCTATTTGTTTTTCTATCTATCAGTCAATCTATTTTCCTATCTATCTGTCTATCTATATATCTATCTGTTTATCTATCTACCTGTCTATCTTTATGTCAATCAATCTATATATCTAATTATCAATCTGGCTATCAATCTCTCTATCAATCTATCTATCAATATATCTCTCAATCTGGCTTTCTAATTGTCTATCAATCAATCAAATTATCTATCTATCTATTTGTGTATCTATATATATATATATTCCTATCTTTGTGTTTGTCTACACATCAATCTATCTATATGACTATCAGTCTATCTCTATATTTGTTAGTCTTTCTTTCTTTCTGTCTATTTATCTATCTATCTATAAATATATCTATTTATCTATCTATCTACCAATCTTTCTTTTTGTATATCATTTTGACTTTCTATATATCTGTCTATCTATGTGTCTGCTTATAAATCTATTATCTATCTATCATTCTATCAATCTATCTGTGTATCTATTTGTATATTTTTATGTCTATCTATATGTTCATTTATTAATCTATCATATGTCTATCTATATTTCTATTTATCAATTTATAAGTATATTTATCTTTTGTCTATCTTTGTGTTTATCTATATATTTATCTTTTTGTCTACCTATATGTCTAACAACATGTCTATCTTTATGTCAATATATCAATATATCAATCTATCTATCTTATAATCTATATATCTATCGATTTTTCTATCTATATGTTAATATATCAATCAATCTATCGGTATATCTATATATCTATCTAATATATTCGTCTATCTATCTATCTATCTATCAGTCAATCTTTCTATCTTTCTATCTATATATCTATCTTTTATCCATCTATTTATCTATATTTTTATCTATATATCTATCAATCTGTTTGTATATCTATCTATCTATGTGTCTGTCTATCTTTCTATCTATATATCTATTTCTCTATCTTTCAATTAATCAATCTATCTCTATGTTTCTATCTATGTATCTGTCTTTCTATCTGTTTAATATTCTATCAATCTATCAATCTTTATATCTATCTATATATCTGTCTGTTAGTTTGTGTGACTGTATATCTTTCTGTATGTCTATCCATCTATTTGTCTATCTATCTGTGTGGCTGTATATCTATCTATTTGTCTATATATATGTCTATAAATCAATCAATTTATTTATTTTTCTATCGATATGCCTATCTATATGTCTAACTATCTATCTATCTTTTTATCTATCTATCTATCTATCTATGTCTGTCTATCTATATGTCAATCAATTGATATATCTTTTTGTCTATTTATATGTCTATCGATCTGTGTATCTATATGTAAATCTATAAATCAATCAATCTATCTATCTATATATCTATCTAATATATATGTTTATCTATCTATCTATCTGTCAGTCTGTCTATCATCTATATATATTTATGTATATATATATATCTATCTATCTTTTATCTATCTATATTTCTATATATCTATTTGTCTATCTATTTGTTTATCTATCTCTCTATTTATCTTTAAATCTATCTATATATCTATCTATGTATATGTCTATGTATGTATGTATCTATCTGTCTAATAATCTCTCAATCTATAAATCATTATATTTGTATTTATCTATCTATCTATCTATAATTGAACTATTTTTCTATCAATCTATCTATCAATTTATCTATCAATCTTTCTACCAATTCATCTATCAATCTTTCTATCAATAAATCAATCAAACTATCTATCTTTATATCTAAAAATATATTTATCAATCTGTTTATTTATCTACCTATCAATCTTTTTTAATTTATATATTTCTATATGTGTGTCTATCTATCTATCTATTTATCTATATATCTATCTCTCAATCTGCCTATCTACCTATCTTTCTATATATCATCTATAAGTCTATCTACCTATCTATCTATTTATCTCTCTATCTATTTGTCTATCTATTTGCATATAGATTTATCAATCTATATGTCTAATAATCAGTCTATTTAGCTCTCTATCTATCTATCTATCTATCTTTTTATCTATTTGTCTATCTATCTGTTTTTTTATATGTATATCTATCTGTCTATCTTTTTATCTATATTTTTTGTTATCTATCTATATATATATATTTGTCTATCTATATGTCTATCTATGTGTCTATCTATCTATCTATCTATTATATATATATATATATATATATATATATCTATCTCTCTCTCTCTCTCTCTAAATCTATCTGTCTATCTTTCAATTAATCAATATATCCATCAGTCTATCTATATTTATATCTATCTATCTAACTATCTTTTAATGTATTATCTATCATTATATCTAGATGTCTATCTTTTTGTTTAACTATTTGTAAATCTATCTATAATATAATCTTTCTATCTATCTATCTAGTAATCTGATCATCTATTTATTTTTTATTTTTCTTAATATATGTTTATATATATATCTATCTATCTTTTTATCTATCTATCTATTTGTCTATCTATATATCTATCTAATTGTTTATCTATCTGCCTATCAATCAATCAATCAATTTGTCTATCAATCTATCAATCAATATATCTATCAATCTATCTTTCAAGCTATCTATGAATATATCTATCAATTTATCTATTATATGTCTTTCTATCTGTCTATTTATTTGCCTATATTTATATCTATCTATCTGTCTATATTTCTATATATCAATATATCAATCTATCTATCAATTTATTTATCTATTTATATATATATATTTAACTATTCGTCTATCTATATGTCTATTTATCTATATATCTTTATATTTATATATCTGTTTATCAATCTGTCTATATATCTATCTATCTAACTATTAATCTATCTATCTATATATTAGTCTATCTATGTCTCTATCTAATTGTCTAATAGTTTTATCTATGAATCAATCTATCTATCTAACTTTCTATCTAACTATCTATCTAATTGTCTTTCTATTTATATTTCTATCTATTTATCTATATATCTATCTATCTATCTATTTTTGTATCAATCAATGTATCTATCAGTCTATTTATTGGTCTATGTATCTACCTATTTATTTATTTATCTAACTATCTATCTATGTGTTTATCTTTCTTTATATCTATATGTCTGTCCATATATATATATATATATATATCTATCAATCATTCTATCAATCTATCAATCTAATTGTCTGGCTATCTAATTATTTTTCTATCTTTATTTTTGTCTATCTATCTATCTGTCTATCTATATATCTATCTACTATTTATCTTTATGTTAATCTATCTATCCATTTATCTATATATTTGACTATTTTCCATCTATCTATCTGTTTATCTATTTATCTATCTATTTATTTATCTATCATATATCTATTTATCTATCTATATTTCATCTATCTATTTGTCTATCTATCTATCTATCCTATTGTATAATATTCTATCTATCTAT
This sequence comes from Sapria himalayana, assembly GCA_029783825.1. Taxonomy (NCBI): domain Eukaryota; kingdom Viridiplantae; phylum Streptophyta; class Magnoliopsida; order Malpighiales; family Rafflesiaceae; genus Sapria; species Sapria himalayana. The sequence goes on along the minus strand of JAREIK010013089.1, from coordinate 82,670 downwards.
TTATCTATCTATCTGTATATATATATGTCTATCTATAAATAAATCTATTTGTCTATCTATCTATCTATTTATTTGTTTATCTATTTGTCTATCAAAAGGACTATCTATCTATCTATCAATTTATCAATCTATCTCTTTATCTATCTATCTATTTTTCTATCTATTTGTCTACTATTTTTTATCTATCTATCTGTCTATTTATCTGTGTATCTATCTATCGATATATAAGTCTATCTAATAATCAATCTATTTTTCTATCTATATTCCAATCTAGCTGTCCATCTATCTATCTTTCTACCTATCTTCATATATATGTGTTAATTTATCTATCTATCTATTTATTTGTATAAATTTTTATCTATCTATCTATCTGTCTATCAATTTGTCTATTTATCTATCTATCTGTCTATCTGCCTGTCTATGTATCTATCTTTCTATTTGTGTATCTATCTTTCTATTTGTGTATCTATCTATCTATTTATATATATAATTATATCTCTATTTAACTATTTATCTATCTGTCTAATAATTTATCAATCTATCTATCTATATACCAATCAATCAATTTTACTATGTTTCTCTTAATAAATCTATCTGTCTATCTATCATTCTATCTATCAAAGTGTGTATTAAATTTTCTATCAATCTTTCTATCAATATGTTTATCTATCTGTAAATCTATGTGTCTATCTATCTTTCAAAAAATCTATCTATCAAAATCACTATTTATTTGTTTATATATATTTCTTTCTATATATCTTTCAATTTGTCAATCTAATTATCTATTTGTTTGTCTATATATCTTTCTATATATCTATCTGTTAGTCTTACTGTCTATATATTTGTTTGTTTGTCTATCTATCTATATACCTATCTATCTATCTATCTAATTTGTCTATTTATTTTTATATTTATATATCTATCTATCTATATATTTTTTTATCTATATATCTATCAAATTATTTGTCTATCAATCTATATATCTATAAATCTACCATTGAATCTATCAAACAATCTATATATCTATCTATATTTTTGCATGTCTATCAATGAATTTATCTATTTGTATATCTATCTATCTATCTATCTGTTTGTATATCTATTAGTCTTTTTGTCTATCTATCTATATGTCTATCTATTTATCTATCTATCTATCTATCTTTTTATATATCTATCTATCTATTTGTCTGTCTATATATTTTTCGATCTATCTATATATTTATCTTTCTATCTGTCTGTCTGTCTATCATTCTGTCTAACTACTTATGTATCTATCTATCTATTTGTCTATCTATATGTCTACCATATGGCTATCTATATGTCTATCTATATGTCTATTTATCAATCTATCTGTCAGTCTATCGATCGATCTATATATCTATCTATCTATTTATCAATAAATCTATCAATCTTTCTATCAATCCGTGCATCTATCTATCTAAATAACCATCTATCTCTTTTTATATAAATCTAACTATCAATCTATCTATTTATTTGTCTATCTTTCTTTTTCATATCTTTCTAATAGTCTATCTATCTATATATGTGTTTATCTATATATATGCCTCAATGTCTATCTGTTTGTCTTACCGTCTATCTATTTCTTTATCTTTCTCTCTATCTAATTATCTATTTACCTATTTATTTGTCTATCTATCTATCTATCATTCTTTCTATCTATCTATCTATCCATCTCTCTGTCTGTCTATCTGTCTTTCTATTTGTCTATCTTTATGTGTATCGATATGTTTTTCTATCTATCTATCTATCTATATATCTATCTATATATGCGTCCATCAATCAATCTATATATATATATATATATATATATATCTATCTATCTATCTATTTGTCTATTTATTTATCTTTTTGTCTATCTTTCTATTTTTCTATCTATCTATCTATATATCTTTCTATATTTATAGTTATCTATATATTTATTTATCTATCTATTTGTCTATCTATCTATCTATTTATCTATCTATCTATATATAAATATAAATAAATAAATATATATATATATATATATATCTGTCTATCTTTCTATCTAATTATTTGTCAATATTTCAAAATATATGTTTGTATATATATTTTCTATCTATCTTTCTATCTACCTATCTATTTGTAAATCTATTTCTCTATCTATCTATCTATCTATCTATCTGTCTATCTGTCTTTTTATTTATCTATGTATCTATCTATATTTCTGTCTATATATTTGTTTAATTTTTGTCTAAGAATCTATAGATCTATCTATCTATTTATCTATCTATCTATGTTTCTATAAATCAATTAATCTATTAGTCTATCAAAATCCTTATCAATTTGTCTATTATTCTATCTATCTATTTTTTTATCAATCTTGCTAATAATTCAACTATTTATCGGCTATGTATCTGTGTATCTATCTATTTTTCTTTCTATCTTTTTATCAGTGTGTATAATTAAGTGTATGTTTGTCCATATATCTATCAGTTTGTCTGTATATTAGTCATTTTTTCTATCTATTTGCCATCCTATCTATCTATCTATTTATCTATCTATCTACCTACCTATCTATCTATTTATTTATCTATTTATGTATCTATATTTTTATCTATCTATCTATGTATCTAACTATATATCTTTCTATTTATCTATCTATCTATCTATATATCTATATATCTATCTATCTATCTATCTGTGTGTGTGTGTGTGTGTATTTCTATTTATCTATCTATCGATCTGTCTATCTTTTTGTCTTTCTGTCTTTCTATTTGTCTATTTATTTTTATATCTATGTTTCAATCTATCTATCTATCTATTTAATTGTCTATCTATCTATCTATCTAACTATCTATATGTCTATCTATTTTTCTATCTATCACTCTTTCTATATCTATCTATCTATATCTATTTATCTATATCTATCTATCTTTTTGTCTATTTATCTAACTATCTATCTATATATTTGTCTATCTGTCTTTCTATTTGACTTTCTATTTATCAATCTATCTATATATCTATCTCTTTATCTATCTATCTATCTATCTATTTATCTATATGTCTTTATATCTATCAATCTAATTTTCTATCTATCTATATATCTATAAATCTTTCTACCTATCTATTTGTCTATCTATCTATGTATCTATCTATCTATCTAATTATGTTTGTTTCTATTTATCTGGCTATCTAATCTGTCTAAATATCTATATATCTATATCTCTATCTGTCTGTCTATTTATTTGTCTCTCTATATATCTTTCTATCAATCTATCAGTCTATCTATCTATCTGTCTATATGTCTATCTATCTATCAATTTATCTTTCTAATAACCTGTCGATTTCTTTTTCTCTCTATCTGTTTATCTTTCTATCTCTCTATCTTTTTATCTATCAATCTATCTATCTATATGACTATCAATCTATCTATCAATTTGTCAATCAATATATCTATCAATCTGTCTACCAATTTGTTAATAAATATGTCTATCAATCATTATATCAATCCGTCTATCTATCTGTGTTTCTATCTATCTATTAGTCTATCTTTTTGTTAGTCTATCTTTCTTTTTGACTATCTGTTTGTTTGTCTAGTACAAAAAAATAGCCAAATTATGATGGATTTTAGCAACGGACTTTATCCGTTACAAATTTGTGATGGATTCATGATGGAAACAAACTTAGCGATCGATTTATAGATGGAAAATATTTCGTCACCACAATAAGGTAGTAAGTTGTTGGGAGCTATTAGATAGCGATGGATTATCAGTTACATCATTATATTAGCTATGGATTACCAGTTTAGTCCATAAGGAACTTTTAGAATTTTAGCAAACAAAATTATGTTTGGAATAGTGATGGATTCTTAGTTCCATCTCTAATTTAGCGATGGAATTTGGTTCTGTCGCTAAATTTGTGATAGAATTTTATTTCCATCACTAAATTTAGCAAATGTTTAGTTATTTATATCTTTATGAATATTGCTTTGATTCAAGAATAGCATGATAAAATTTTCAATTAATTAATAATTTTAAAATATTTTAGTTTATTTATTAATATTTTTTTCTCATATGGTTATAATTTTTTTTCCGTACAATTAATGGAACTTTAATTAAATGAATTTAAAAATATTTTATATTGATTTAATCATTTAAACTTTGGTTGTTAACTTTGTTTTTGTAAGAACGGACGTAAATTTATGCTAACTTTTGTGTAATGTATTATAACAGTTAGTAGTTATTTTTTTTGTGAAACAATTATTTATAAAATAATAATTATATAATATAATAAATATGAAAATAATAACAATAAAACATATATAAAATAAATATAAAAGTATTACTAAAAAATAAAATCTTTATTACAAAATGTAAACTTTTTCTATAGACCATATTATTTCTATTTACAAAATATAAATGAAAATAATTATACAGCATGCCATAGACCATATTTATATTTTTAATATAACTTTGGTATCATTACTTTTTCCAAAATAATGCCCTTATTATTTTAGATCTACAACTTCATCATTTTGAGCTTCCCTAAATCACTTTATTTTATTTTTTTGTGAAATCTTCTAAGTCACTTTAAACTAAACTTTAAATCTTATCTCTTCAGTTTTTATAGATAGTTGCCTAAATTCCCCAAGCCAATTCAATCCAATGTAATTGCTACCCATAACTACAAACCAGCATCACCCCACCGCCATTCATCACTCTCATCTTCAATCACCGCAATCAGCAGCACCACCCTCATTTTTTTCTATTTTGCTCAGAAAAGTCTTGTATTTTGCTTGCAAAAACTCCAGCACTAACTGAAATCGTAGCATGAATTTGGGTTGTTACAAGAATCATTGATGTCTAACTCTGACCTGGGTGATGATTTTATTTTGCTAGTTTGTTGTTCTTCTTTTTAAATCTTCTGCCTCAGTATTGAGGCAAGAAACTTTATCAAACTGATTTTTCTCTCCTTCATGTAGCTTAATTAATTCTTGAGAGGAAGTGGCTTTATGGATAGAACCCTCGATTGAAGTTAGCATTGATACATTGTGACTAGTTTATGTGTTTAGCTTTTGATAATTAGTTATTGCATGAAAGTATTTCATTTTAAGTTTTTACTAGATGGACTAAAAATTAAACTACACCATTGTATCAATGGAAAATATATTTGTATTAATATGACATGTTGAAATCAGGTTAATATGTATGTATGATTACAAAATGAAGTTATATTATATATCTTGAATTCAAAATCAGGTTATAAGTTGTTAAAGGTTCAACCATACAAAGTTTAATGATTTGTTCTTTTAAAGCTTATTAGATTATATTTTTTTAATCAGGTTATTGTTTGTTTTACATATATGTTATATTTTAATTATTTTATAAGGTTGCAAGCAAAAATTTTCTTCCATTTATTTTTATATGTAGCTGAAAATTTTATTGTTGGATTCTTGAATTAGTGTAGGCATAAAGATAGGACTACATATAAACATTATAGAAAATATGACCAAATTGATAGTGGATTGATTATCGGATGAAAGATGGTGCTTTTACTATGGAGTTCGAAATGGACATCGAGGGATTCATTAATTTTTCACTAAGTCACCCAAAATTGATGGACCAAAGTAGGATTCAGGGTCCATGCGATCATCATAAGTGTCAGATTTAAAATTTTCAAGAGGTGGATGCTATGAGATATCATCTAGTACCGTATGGATTTGTCCATGAATATTATAATTGGTATCTACATGGTAAGCCTATCGAGTAAGATACCAGGGAACTCGATGTCAATTTCAATGAAGTCATAAACTTAGGATTTGTCAATCCTCAACCATACAATGCTTTTGATACAATGCTAATTGATGTTGTTGCCATTCCTTTAATCCTAATGTCATTGAAGAGGACTCGAACCCATTTATCTAGCCTGGCAATAGATATCATTCAAAGTTATCTGCTATTGTGATTGAACATTAAATCTAAACACCATTTATCTGAACATGCTTATAGTGATATTTTTCAATTGATATCCAAGTTACTACCACCAGACAATGTGATGATTGATAGCTTCTACAGCACCAAAAAATTAGTTCAGGGTTTGGGTCTACCAGTAGAAAAGATTCATTGTTGCATTAATGGTTGCATGATATATAGAGGTGAAGATAGTGAACTTGCAAGTTACAAGTTTTGTTGTCATACCCATTTCAGGAGACCAATGCATGGATCTCATAAGCAGAAACCAAATGTTCCTTATAAAAAAATGTACTATTTTTTCTTGGCTCCTCAATTATAAAGATTTTTTGCTTCTAATGACACAGCTAAATAAATGAGGTTGATTGCTGAGCATGAGTCTGAAGATGGTGTTATGCATCATTGTTTAGACTCTGAAAGCTTGGAAATATTTCAATCAAACTCATCCTGATTTTGCAGCTGTAAGTCAAAATGTTCGACTGGGTCTTTCCACTGATGGCTTTAATCCATTTGGTCAATCCGGACAACAATATTTTGCATGGCTGGTTATATTAATGCCATACAATTTGCCCTCATGGAGGTGCATTAAAGATTAATATATGTTTTTATCTATAATTGTGCCAGGGCCAAAGAATCCAAAGGGAAAGTTGGATGTTTTCATACAACCTTTAATTGCAGAGTTGAAAACATTGTAGGAGGTGGGGGTATGTACATATGACATTTCAAGGAAGTAGAATTTTCAAATGAAGGCTACTCTAATGTGGAAAATTAGTGATTTTTCCGTATACTTAATGTTATCAGGATGGAATACTACAAAGAAGCTTGCTTATCCTTATTGGATGAAAAATTAATATGCATTTACATTGAGTAAAGGGGGCAAAACATTATGGTTTGACAATCATCATAAGTTCTTACCAAGACATCATCAATTTTGAAGGAATAAAAATTCTTTTTTGAAGGGTAAAACAGTGGGAAAAGTTGCACCACATGTGCGATCAAGAGAAGAAATATTAGTGCAAATTGAGCTATTAGGGTTGAAGAAAGTGATAGAAACTGATGCCGAGTCCACGAATGGTTGTATTTTCAAGAGTTACGAATGTGGATGGAAGAAAAGAAGCATCTTTTGTGATTTACCTTATTGGAGTACAAATCTCATTCGACATAATCTAGATGTCATGCATATTGAAAAAAATATCTTTGATAATGTCTTCAATACTGTTATGAATGTTGAAGGAAAAACAATAGACAAAGCAAAGTCTAGGGCTGGAATAAAAAAGTTTTGTCGACGAGTAAAGTTGCACCAAAATGAGAGCACAGGTAAATATCCAAAAGCTACTTATACTTTGGATAAGTTAGGAAAAAAATTGTGTGAATTGTTGAAAGAGCTTCGATTTCTTGACGGATATGCCTCGAACATGGCAAGATGTGTTGATATGAATAAGCTCAAATTATTTGGCATGAAAAGCCATGATTACCACGTGTTTATGCAAAGGCTAATTCCAATAGCATTTTGTGAACTATTGCCAAAGAATGTGTGGTCATCTTTGACAGAGATGATTAACTTTTTTTAAGACCTTACATCTATAGTAATAATAGTGGAAGACATGAGGCGACTTGAAGATGAAATTCCTATTTTTATCTGTAGGCTTGAAAGTATATTACCTCCAAGTTTTTTTTTTGATTGTATGGGGCATCTCCCCATTCATTTTCCATATGAAACAAGGATAGCAGGTCTTGTTCAATACCAATGAATGTACCCATTTGAGAGGTTAGCTCAAAAAATAACTCATATGAATTTGATATGTCAATCTAATTTAAAATGACATAATATTTTATGTATCTTGTCAAAGATTATCTTTAGGTACCTTCGAAGGTTAAAAAATAATGTGCGCAATAAAGTAAAAGTTGAAGGTTCTATATGCAATGCATATTTGGTAAAGGATACATCTTCATTTTGTGTTAATTATTTTGAGCCATATGTCAATACAAGATATCAAAGAGTGCCACGAAATCTAATTGTCATTGATAGAGATGAAACTCAAGAACATGAGGGGATGCTTTCCATATTTAAGCATGGGGATAGAGCATTTGGCAAGGAAAAAATATCGATATCTTACTTCGAATGAATATCATGGAACTCGCACATATATTTTATTGAATTGTGAAGAAGTAAAGCCCTATATTTAGTAAGTATTTAAATTTCTTAAAGAAATTATTGAAAACTAATTTATATATGAAAAATTGTTTATGTAATTGCTAAAACTAATGGTCATTTGCCATAGACTATTTGTTGCTAGATTAAGAGAACATTAACCATATGTTGAAGGAGTCGAAGTTGATGCTAAACTTGATAAAGACTTTGTATCTTGGTTTGAGGCATATATGAGTAATAAAAATTCAACTCTATATATATATATATATATTGTTGGATTTAGTTACCCATAATTCTTAAAACTTTCAATTTTTCTATAGGCTCATGATCCGATTTCGAATATCTCCAGCCAATTCATAAAGGACCTTGTAAAAGGACCTTATGAGGTGTTAAGGTGTTTCCTATATATTATGTGAATGGATATAAGTTTCACACTTTGAGACATGGATCAAATAAAGCAACCATGAATAGTGGAGTATGCATAAAGGGTTCTAATTTCAGTGCAATAGAATTGGACTTTTATGGTCAACTAATTGAGGTTTTACCGTTGGAATACCCTCCATTACTACGGAAGAGAGTCATATTATTCAATTGTCAGTGGTTTGATCCAACACCAATTATAGGTACAAGAAGTTGCCCTGATGTATAAGCTTGTTGATGTGAGCCTCACAAGAAGATTCAATAGATATGAACCATTTATTCTTGTGGAGCAAGCAATGCAAGTCTATTAGGCATCTTATCAAAGCACAAGAAAAAACATGTATAATTGGTGGGTTGTTTGCAAGATAAAAGTTCGAGGGGTCATGAAAGTAGCCGAGACATCAAAAATATTTCTATTAAATGCAGGAGCATTTCAAGATGATCTCATCAAAACCCATTATATTGATATTGTAGCAACAAAGAACCTAAATCATTAGTTAATCATAGTTGTCCTTTTGTAGACATTGAGGATATAGAACTTCAAGAAAATGAGGAGGTGGAACTAGAAATAGAGTCAGATGAAGAATATGAAGAAATAGATGATAATGATAATAATGTGACAATATTGAAGATTAAAGCCTTTATATTAATGTGACCTGAATATATTTATAATATTGTTTTCAATTACTAGTATTTTTTTCTTGCATATGTATGTATCCACCATAGGCATCTTTATTATAAATGTGTTATTTTGTAATTATGTTAATTGAAGCTATGAGAGGTGGCCATTCAGCAAGGAGCAAGTGTTAATTCTAGAGGTTGAGGGGCAACTAAACTATCTGCACCAGCCGTCCTACCTACAAGCACTGCCCCGCCAGCTTTAGGTTTGACTCCTACCTTCAATGTGGAGACCTTACCACCACCTGCCCCACAGATGGATCTGGAGTCTTCTACCACATTAGCACTAGCCAGATCATCAACCACATGTGGTATCACATAGAGAAAAAATATACAAACTGTTGATAGGGAGACCACGTATGCTTAAAATGTTTATTATGCGACTTATTGTTTTTTGGTTGGTTGCTATTCAAGATAATTTATTTTCATATGAGATTTAACATTTAATATTATTTTGTAATTTTTGGAATAGATTTCTTTCAAGTACTTCAATGGACATTACTAAGATTTTCAAGCATAGACTAGAAAACGAGGGTACAACATGAAGGTTGGTGCCTGCCAAATACTAAGGAGTTCTATTGGGATGAATTTAAGTATTTCATATGTACTTATTCCCTTGTTACCATTGCACACTTGACAAGATTCTTTTAATGTATTTATGTAAACTAACTATTGTTTTTTTTGGTTGTTGCATGTATATGATTCACCTTTCAAATGTGGTGAAAGTGTACGTGTTTGATGATGATGGATTTTTTTTTGTTTTTTGCAGCCAATGTTATGTTGGTATTGCTATAACAATGAAACTTTTGTTTCATTAATTACAACTTTTTTTTATTCTTAATGTCTTCCTTTTTATTCGGAATATTTTTGTTAGATTGGGTTCATTATGATAGATTTTTTTCCTTTTTAAAGAGATGTTTGGCGGAAACTTTTAGCTGTCATCATTCCTGTAGCTACCAAAACTTTTTCTAGAAACTTCTTGTTCTATATTTTGTGGGAAACTTGTTGTATTTGATAGGATTTCATTTAGGGTAGAGTATGATTTGTTCATGTTGGAAGTTGCTTTCTGTGGCTAGCTGGTGTGAAAATTTGTTATGCTTTTGGTTTGATCATGTATTTTAATGTATATGCTGAGGGCTAAGTTATAGGTGCTTTTTGTGGAACCTTATGTTCAAATAGTAGCAAGATATGGTGATGTTACATCTTCTTTGGTCCACAAAAAAAGTTCCAATTAGTAGGTAGATATCAGTAAAAAAAACTCAATTGCCATGTGTTTTTGGTATTTAATTTATTAGATAAATTTAGTAAGAAATTTTACATCAATGTAGATAATAATTTAGTTTAGATCATTTAAAAAGGAGGGGTGTATATTATTTCTAGTCCAAATGGTAAAAAAGGAAAAAAAAGGGTGAGGACACTTGAGGGATAGATGTCTGATTCAATAAGTAAGCTATCAATTAATGAGGTTACTTATTGAACTCACCTTTATTGAATCAAATTAATTATGACCAAACAAATGTTATGGATATGATAAACTAGAACATATTAATGTTCAAGAAAAATGTAGCTATAATAGTTGTATATAATGTTTTAGTACTGAGATGCATATCAGCCTATGTATGATAGAAACTACCCTTCTATTCATCTATTCTAGCATTTAAACTGAATAAGAAAAAATTTCTTGAAGAAAATATGTTGGTTGGAAAATATTTTTCCATATATAGGTCATGGAAGAAAGAATACACCTAAATATAAGAACAAAACATTGCCTATATTTCCATTTTATACATCTGTATCAATATATGTATGCATATAATTTGTTAATGAATTGGAATCATAGATAAAGCAAGCATCCTCTACTCAACTCTAACTCGACCTATGCATTTAATTATGGCTTGCAACACTTCTGCTTGTTGCTCGTAGCAAATAAATGCTACTTGTTGTTGGCTAAAAAAATTACTGCTTGTTGCTGGCTGCAAAAAAAATTACTGCTTGTACTTTTTAACAAAAAAATTTAGCTTTTTGACAATGGTAAATGGATCTTATTTAAATATGTGTGTATGTATGTGTTCATTAATTTATCATGGATAAATGGATTTTGATGGTGATGGACCCTTTGATCTTATTTGTATGTTGATGTTGTAAATTGAATGTGACTTTTTTTAGGTTGCTCTACTACCAGCCTTTATGTTGCTTGTCCTCATCATTTTATGGGCATTGCAAATTGATTATTTATAATTGTTTTGGTTTTTGGTAGCTAAGCTTAAAATAATGCAGTATAAGTTCAGTTCTGAACAACTAAGAATACATTCACATTCTAAAATGTACGTGAATAGTTTTTAGTTTCATTTGATACAATATTAAGCAAGTAGCCAATAGGTTGTGTAGTATTCATTTGATAAAATATTAAGAAGCCAATAGGTGGTCTAGGCAATAGAAGGATATAAAATGGTAAAATTTTTATAAACAAAAGCACAAAGAGACACATATCTTGATAAGGTAACCTGAATGCTCTAAGGAGCTGAACTTGTGTTGTGATTAATAAGATCGCATAAGTGTTAGAAAATAGATTCTATAGATATTTGATATGATGGTGTAGTATCTAATTTGAATTTTCTCCCGTTTTTCTTTATTTTTTTTCAGATTGGTTATAGTGGGGTATTAACATGAAATAGAACATATTCCCTCCATTTATTATTCTACTCTCTCTTTGAAAGTTATGATGCATGATGATGTTATTGCTTTTAAAGTTAAGATATTTGATTATTTTTTGTTCTATTGGTCTAAGATTAGAAAGAAAATGATTTTAGTAGCAATAGGAGTAACTACATCTTTATATTTTAACATTTTTAGCCCCTTGTAATTTGTTTGTGTGCCGCTTGCAAAAAAAAAGATGGTTTAAGATTATTCAAACTTTTTAAAATTGTATTATTTCAAAATCACAATGTGCTACTAGTACTGTATGTGGCTATGTATTTTTATTTGTTGGAAAATATATATATATATATATATATATTAGAAAGCATGTAACTAGGATGATTCAAATGATGCATTAGTCAAGAGAATGTTTTATAGGGTGGCAAGAAAGTGATATGGGGATTGGTTGTGCAAGATGCGAATCGAAGGGAAAAAGGAAGATAATATACCAGAAGATACATTGGAAAGCTGGCAGCAACATTGGAATACTCCTGAATATGAAAAGTAACGTGAACAAGCAACTAAAAATTGTCATACAAAAAAGGGAGGACGTGGCACTGGTCATTCCACACATATAGATGGCTCTAGATCCACAATTCAACATTATATTGCTTGGGTAAGAATTTTATGAATATTTTTTTAATCCTCATCATCTTATTTGAACTAATTAATTTGATAATTAATTTTAGTAGGAAAAGGAATTGAAACACCCCCCCCCCCCCCCCCCCACATCATTTGAAGTGTTGAAGAAGATACACACCAAAAAAGATGGTGCTTTCGCTGACAAAAGATCTAAGGACATCAATGTATGATTTCAATTTTGCTTTATTAAAATAACTCAACAATTATTCTTAAATAATTTTTAATTTTATAATGAATTAAATATAGGATGTTATGGAAACCATGGTTTTCTTTGCTTCTAAGACTGGAGAGGATTCAATAGAGCCTATGAAGGTTAACATGAGCCAATTATATCTACATTTTGTTGGAGATAAAAAAAAGGCAACTGTATGGCCTTGGCTCTCAAGTGTCCGCATTTTACCCTGAGACTTCCAGTAGTTCCTCTAGAACTTCAGCGCTGTGATTTTACATCTGATGAACATTTCACAAAATGTGTGAATGAAGTGGTTGTGCAGAGGGTGAGAGTAGAAGTCCAAGAACTTCAAATCAAAATGAATGAAAATGTGAGATTGTATAAAGAATAATTAGAACAGCAATTTCAACAAAAGATGGAGCTGTTTGAATGTATGTTTAACGCACAATCTCAATCCAATTCCCAGCATCCAGATCTTACCAATCCAGCTTCTACACCCCCAAAACCATCTCTAGCACTACAAGAAAAATATCAATTTAGTTAGGGAATTTTAGCTAGAGATCAATCCCTGGCTAAATTGCAAGGGATTAGCTAGGCAATAGCAAGGGATTGATAATTTTTTTATGAAAACAAATAACAACAGATTAGCGACTGATTAGCGAGAGAATTTTTTGAAAATTCTGCTAAAGAAAAGTGAGGGATTTAGCGATGAAAAATTTTCATAAATTAAGCTAAAGTGAAATGAGGATTTTAGCAACGGATTTAGCAATGGATTAGCGACGAAAAATTTTAATAACTTCCTCTCTAGGAAATCGGGAATTTTAGCGATGGATTTTGTGACGGAATATCTCTTACCAATAAAATCCTTGATTTAGCGACAGATTTAGTGACAGAATTTCCTTACTAATAAAATCCTTGATTATGTGATGGATTTAGCGATGAAATTTTCATTACTAATAAAATCATTGATTTAGTGATGAAATTTCTCTTGCTAATAAAATCTTTGATTTAGCGATGAATTTAAAGACAGATTTTCCTTTACTAATAAAATCTTTGATTTAGTGACGAATATTCCCTTGCTAATAAAATCCTAGATTTAGCGATGGATTTAGCGGCATGTTTTCTTTTTCTAAGAAAATCCTTGATTTAGCGACGGATTTAGCGACGGATTTTTCCCTACTAATAAAATCCTTGATTTAGCTACAAATTTAGCGACGAATTTTTCCTAGCTAATAAAATTTTTATTTTATCTACGTATTTAGTGAGTAAATATCCCTAGCTAATAAAATACATATATTAGTGATGGATTTTACGATGGAATTTCTCTAGAAAATAAAGATCTTAATTTTGCGACGGAATTTCTCTAGCCAATAAAATTTGTAATTTAGCGATAGATTTTCTAGAGCTAATAAAATACATATTATAGCTATGAATTTTCACTAGCCTATAAAATCCATAATTTAGCTATGGATTTAGCGATGATATTTCCCTAGCCAATATTTAATTATATAATTTTATTTATTTATTATTGTTTTTAATATTTTATATAATTTTGTTTATTAAATGTTTGTTATTGGTCTATAGATGAGCAATCCTTGGAACACACATTCTCCTAGTAAAATCATAAAAAATGATATTATAAATAATTAATTTAAAATATATAAAAATACAAAAAAAAGATTATATTAATAATGACAAAAATAACTATTTTTATGATATAATAGTTTTTTAAAAAATTATACAAATAATATTTCTAAATTTTTTAATTAAGAAACTAAATAATTTAAATTATAGTAACATTAAATAATTAATTCAATAAGTATAAAATTTTTTTCGACATTTTAAAAATTAAATTAACATACATTAAAATTTCTACTACTTTAAATGTAAATTAATTCATTGTAAAATAAAATGGAAAATATTTTCAAAAATATCTGAATTGACAAATAAACAAGTAAAAATTAATATTATTATAAATATTTAAAAAGTTATATGATTATAGAAAACTTTTAAAAAAATAAATAATACAAAATTTTAAAAATCTTGAAATATAATAAAAATATAATTTTTTCAATAAAGTTAAAAGAAAATAAAATAATAATTATAAATAAATACATAGATGTTTAATCCTACTAAAATTTATAAAAATTAAACAATTGAGTAATATTTTTACAATTAGCTTTTAACATTATGTTTTTATTAAAATAATAAATATTAATTTTTTTAATTATCTTCTCACTTTAAGTAATTTTTTGAATTTTAAAAATTATAAATGATATCAAATAATATAAAATTTTATGCGTCTAAAATTATTTCATATTATCTTCGTAAAAATTAATATGAATTCTTAAAAATTTATAACAATAAAATATAAATTTTTATATAATTTTTAACATTACAAGTATTTTATAACTTTTAGGTGAGTGGCTAGGAGACAAATCATATTTTCATTTATGTCTTATTATATGAAGTTTGTTATTTTTGTACCTATTTGATATTTTTTTAAGGCAAAATATTTTTTTTATTATTATTTATATATTTATTGTTTAATTAATATTATAATAAAAAATTGTAAGGTATTTGTTTTCATTCGTACCTTGCTACACGCACATTAATTTTGTTTAATAAATTTTGATAGTAAATAAAATTAATGAGTATTTTTGTATTATATATATATATAATACAAAAATTAATGAGTATTAAAAATATAAATATTTTTTTAAAATATATATTCTCTATCTTGACTTGATGCATCTCTAAAAGAACCAAATTCCTCCACATTCTGAAATCTATCTCTCGATGCTAATTCAACTAAAATTAATTCGAGGTTTAAGTTTTAATTTGTTATTGATTTGAGGTACGTTTATACATTTATTCTTCATTGATTATCTTGGATTGCTTAATTGAAGAGTAAGCATTTTTATTCTATTTTTTTGTTTCCTAATTTTTTCTTTAATCACCATGGTATGCTTGGATTTCTTATGTAAACTTATTCGTATACATGCTTCATGTATTTGTGATATAATGCATTGTCATTGTGTGGTTTTTGATGGTGACCATATACAAAAACAATATATAAAGAGTATATATACTTAGTTTTGCCAACTTGATATCTACAAAAATAGTATACATCAATATGCATGTGTATTTTATACATAACTAGTATTCATACTTAGGTATGCCAACTTAATATCTACAAAAATAGTATACATCAACATGCATGTATATCTTATACATAACTTGTATAGATACTTAGGTATGCTGACTTGATATCTACAAAAAACATTAAAAAATGAGTAATGATTGAATTCAAAAATAAAATAAAATAAATAAAATAAAATAAATAAAATAATAGTTTAGCATGTCAAATTAAATTAAACTGATTATACTCGATTGAACTAGTTTGAACTACTCTATCAACTTCTAGAAAACTCAATAATATTCACACATGTAATTGAAAATAATTGAGCAAAAGTTTCTCAATTCACTTTGAAATGTTCTCATGATATGTGTTGTTGTGTGCTAGGATCCCTAAAGCACATTTATTTATAGGCAAGATTCCAAGTATTTTAATTTTTGATACAACATTTAGTAAGCCAACACATAGCTTTCACATGTCAAATCAATCCTTGGCAGGTATACACTTCATTATATAACAAGCACACTTTCAAGCACTTGACATTAATGCACGATAACACATAGTAAGCACATAATCAATACTTATCACTCATGTAAGCCAAGACATGGAAATCATACATGCTAACACATGATATTCATGCAAGTAAGCATGTGATAAGCTTGTAAGTCAACATATGATATACAAATAATTATTCTTATTAATTTGTTCATATACTTTATTGACATTTTCCTACATGATTCATTTATATTCTTATGGTTGCACTTATCTTTAACAAAGATTATCATGGTGTGTGTGTGTGTGTGTGTAGATTTATATTTTCCATGTACCTAACATTTTGTTAATTAAATTTATCACAAAATTATCTCAAACATAATAACTTCATATTTATGTTTCTTGAAATAAAACACTTATATTTCTAATAATTTCAATATTCCTTCAATAGATGTCTCGTAGTGTGTGATTCCATGTGATCTTTCTTGTGTTAGTGATGAGTGGACTTGTTGAATCAAGTTTAGTAATATTAAAATAATGATTTCATATTGATATAATAAGAGCAACATATAGCAATGTGTCATGGATACTCAAGCTAAGATTCTATAAAATATATGAACCAATCTTTTTTGTACATAATTACTATCAAGAATAATATTTTAAAAACAAATAGCATGGTAATAATAATCCAAACAACTCTTCGCTATAGAAGCAGTAGTAAATGGCCATTCATAGTAACTTCCTGCTTATGTGGAAAATGGTAGAAATATAGTATTTCTTCTCTCTCTCTCTCTCTCTCTAAACATCATTGCTGGCCATATTTTAGTTATTTGTTGAAGTTGTATGACTATATATAAATATTTGTATAATTATATATAAATAATTGTATAACATTATAACACTATATTAATTAAATATAACTATATTTGTAAGTATGTATACATATATGTAAATCAATATATTTATTTATAACTTTATATATTTATGTATAACTATTTGTATTGAATATATCTATATATAACTATATGTTTAACTATATAAAAAATATTTATAGTTATATATACTATATGTATAATAACATATAACTATAAATAATTGTATCAAATTATATGTATTACTATAAAAACTTTATACATGACTATATTTAAATATATAATTTACAACTTATATTTAATATACATTTGTATATATTAGTATTCAAAAATGTATTTTACTATATCTATACCTATACATATCTATAGGTATAGATATATAAAATTATATAAATAAATATATGTACCTACATGTATAAATAAAGTTTAACTATATTTATACATGTATTTACCCTCAAATTTAGTTGTAAATAGTCATGGTTTGATAACCATCATAAGTTTCTACTTATGAATCATCCATTTCAAAGAAATAGAACTACATTTCAAAAAAATAAAACTTTGATGATAGTTGCACCAGTAGTTAGTTCAGGAGATTATATTATGATAAAGATTCGGAGTTTGGGTTTGAAGAAGGTAACTGAAAAGGAAGCTACTAGAAGTAATGGACCAAATAGCAAATTATTTGGTTGGAGAAAATATAGTATATTTTGGGACTTGCCCTATTGGAAATCCAATTTAATTCATCATAACTTAGATGTAATTCATATTGAAAAAAATGTTTTTGATAATGTTTTCAACATTGTCCTTAATGTTGATGGAAAAACAACAGACACTTTAAAATCAAGACAAGAGCTGAATGATTACTATCAGCATCTTGAATTAAAACTGAAAGAGGAAATAGGAAAATTCTTAAAATTTTGCTACATCCTTGATAAGAAGGCAAGACAGATATTGTGTGAATGGGTTTAAAATTTGAAATTCCCTGATGGATATGTGTCAAATATGCGTAGATGTGTGGATATGAAGAATATTAAGTTATTTGGAATGAAAAGTCATGACTGTCATGTATTTATGCAGAGATTAATACCAATTGCATTTCATGAATTACTTCTACTAAGTGTTTGGAAGGTCCTTACAGAACTTAGTTTGTTTTTCAAACAGCTAACTGCAACCACAATCAAAATAGATGACATGGTGAGGCTGGAGAATGACATTCCACTTATTATTTGTAAGCTTGAATGGATATTCTCACCGAGTTTTTTGACTCGATAGAGCATTTGTCGGTCCATGTGCCATATGAAGCAAGGATTGCAGGGCCGGTACAATTCAGTTGGATGTATCT
This sequence comes from Sapria himalayana, assembly GCA_029783825.1. Lineage (NCBI taxonomy): Eukaryota > Viridiplantae > Streptophyta > Magnoliopsida > Malpighiales > Rafflesiaceae > Sapria > Sapria himalayana. The sequence goes on along the minus strand of JAREIK010013089.1, from coordinate 64,113 downwards.
TTTTGAGAGGTAAATACATATAATCTGATGTGTTTTATTATTTAGTACTTTAAGTATTATTGTAATTTAATCTAATTGAAACCTAAAATTATGGATGTAGGTATCTTCATAAATTGATATTGAATATTAGAAACAATGTAAAAGTTGAAGGTTCAATTTGCATTGCATATTGAGTAGAAGAAGCCTCATCATTTTGTTCTCATTAGTTTGAGATCATGTCAATACAAAGAATAGAAATGGGTCACGGAATTATGAACGTCATGTGATGGTAGAAGATGATTCTATGGACAAACTATCTATCTTCAAGCAACTTGGAAGAGCATTTGGAAGAGCAATGAAAAGATGTATGACAGATGAAGAGTACAAAGTAACTCAGAGCTATGTTTTACTTAATTGTGAGAAGGTTGCACTATATATTGAGTAGGTATACCCAAAATGGTTGTAGGTTTAATCATAGTTTAATTTTATCTTTAATAGGAATTATTAAAAATTGATATACAATTTTTTCTCTCATTTTATATTTGTGCAGTATTTATGTTGAGCAATTAAAATATAGGCATCCAACAATTTCTAGTAATGATGTCGATTATATGCTAGAAACTAAATTTTCGAATTGGTTAAAAAATTATGTGAGTATAATTAAGTTTTTTTATTTTTGAATTATTTAATTTATTAGTATCTTTTATTTGTTAATATCATTTTTTTAATTTATGTCATATGCAATTTGAACTTCAAATGGAGATTCAAATATTTTTATTCAAAATCTAAGTAAAGGCCTGTTTAGATATGTGACAACCTATCTTGTGTATTTTGTTAATGGATAAAAATTTCACACAATCGGGCACGGTTCTTCTAAAATAATAATGAATAGTGGTGTATGTATTAAAGGTTCATGTTATAGTGTAGATGAGATTGATTATTATGGTCAACTCAAAGAAGTTATTGAGTTGGAGTATCCTGGACTCAAAAATAACATGATTGTATTATTTAAATGCTAGCAGTTTGATCCTACACAAAATGTGGGCTCAAAAATTTATTCGGATTATAAGCTAGTCGAATTTAACCATAAACGAAAATATAATCAATATGAGCCATTTATTATGGCAGTTCAAGCTACTCATGTATATTATTATACATATCAGAGTTTATCTCGTGATAAGAGAGATTGGTGGGTGATTTGCAAAATCAAAGCTCGATCAAAATTTGAGTTACCAACAATGCAACAAATAAGTGTAGACTTAGAAATCGCACTGACATTCGAAAAAGATGACATAAATAATTTTGACCTTGTGAATGTTGATGAAGATCCAAAAAATTTATGTGATTCAAATGGTGGCACAAAAGAAATTGAAGATGATCAATTTCTATCTAAAGATGAGTTTGAACTTCTATTAGAATCAGACGAAATATCAGAAGATCCACTAGAGGATGATAGTGATTCTAATAATAGAAATTGTTATAATTTTATTATAAATTTAAACTATCAAAGACTTTTTATATTTTATTGAAATCTATCGGTGTGTTTTATTCGAAAATGCATGCTTGTTCATCATATTCATATTTTTTATTCTATGATTTATTTTGTATAGTAGATGGTGCCTAAAGGACGTGGTTGTGGTGGAGGTGGACGTGGACATAGAAATGAACCAAATTCATCTAGTATGTTACATCATGTTGCAGAATCAGTACCATCTCATAGCCACCATATCCAGACTTAAACATCACAATCACCATCTCCATTTATATCACAATCACCATCATTGAGACCTCTACTATCACCTTAATTAGATGTAAGCCCACCATCCATTGTGCTTCCTGCACAAACTTTTGATCCATCTCTATCTTCTACACCACATTTTACACTAATTGTTCCTCCATTTATAATACCAACAACATCACCAAATGTTGTGCCTTCCTCTGCAATCAGTGTAAAGTTAGAAATTGAGATTGTGGATGAGATGTAAAAGAAATATGTAAAAATGACTTGAAAAAAAATTTTGATATTACTGTCAGTGGTTTTTTATATTGTTATGATTAGCTTTTATTCAATGTTATTTATTTATTTGTACAGTTTTATTCCATCTCACAAGTGTTCGACTATAATTACAAAGGCTTTCAAGAAAATGACTTATTCTAAAGCTTTCTCATGGAAAAAAGTTTTTGAATCGATAAATCTATCATATTTGTATGACTTTTAGGTAAAAATAACAAAACAAAAAAATTGAAAAATAATTATCTAATTACTTAACTTTTATGTTGGTTATTATTCAAATAGCAAATAATTATGTTCTTATTGTTAATATAAATTATTTTTTCATTTTTTTATTTATAGAATCAATGCACATGGGCACCAAAATTTGATGGAAGATCAAATCTGCTTAATGGTATTCTGATTTTGTCCATAAATTAAATAAAATGAAAGAATTGCCTAATTTTATATCCGAGGAAGACTGGCCCGAGTGGCTTAATTATTGGGAGGAGCCAGATGTGAAGAAAAAATCAGATATTGCCTTCAAAAATTGAAGAAGTGAAGTTGTTAGACTAGGTACAAGAATTTGTCGACACACTGTAGGTTCAAAGTCGAGCATTGAGCACTCTTGAGATTTGGTACAAATTTAAATTTTTAAACATTTCTATATTTTGTGTTGTCCAAATAGTCCAATAAATAAAACCTCTGCATGGTTTTATTAATTTTGTTAAATATTTTTATCATTTGTTTTTTTATGACTTAATAAAAACATATTCTAGGCTGGAGAATTGGGTCGAGATCTACATTTTTATGAAATTTTTAGAAAGATGCATGTGAAGAAAGTGGATGGTCAGTATGTTGGCAACAAGTATTAAATGATTGCTGTAAGAAATTATTATATTAATTAGATTTTATAAAATTATAGTACATTATGAAAATTGTTGTGAATGCAAAATATTTATTTTATTTTTTGTAAATCTAGAATTGTTTTTTTCTCTATTTTATCTCAGTACCTAAAGGAGGAATGTGTGACAGATACTCATCAACAAGTTGAGGGTTCTATGGACCTTCAACCAATTGACTATGATCATATTTATTTGGAGATAATAGAAGGTCGAAAGAAGCAGTGAGTGTACGGAATCGGCTCTAAGGGAGTGACATTTTTTTGTAGCAGTCATACTTTTAATTCATCCATCTCAGCAATGGTGGATGAGGTAGTTGAACAATAAGCATTGGAAACAAATGAACATATTGTAGATATGGAGACCGAAATAAAAAAAAAGGATGAGCAGATAACTAATTTGATGGAAGAAATGTAAGAAATTAAAGAAATTAAAAATGTAATGCAACAGCAGATGTCCTATTTGGAGTCAGTGTTAGCGGCATTGGTGCAACATATAGCATTCCGAGATCCAGCTGTGAATCCTCACAGGAGAGGCTAGCATTCCCTACAAATTATGAGGATGATTGAGTATGAGAATTATTTCTGAACTGTTATTTATTTTTGTCTATGTGTAGCATATAATTATGATATTTTTTTGTAGGTTTCAATTTTTTTATTCTGGTTTTATTCATTACTTTTTTGATTAGCCAAATTATGAATCTTTGAAGGACACATTATGTGAGACAAAATAAAAAATCTTGATTCAAAGCATCGAGACATTACCACGGTCCTTCCAATTCATAGATCACATATTACCGATTTCAGCATTATCAAAAAAAGGTATAGCTTATATAATCTTTATTATTCTAAAAACATTTTATTTTTGCACTCTCTTTATCTCTAAACATAATTGCTAGACATCTTTTGGATTTTTGTTGAGCTGTATGACAATTAACTTTAATTTGTATTTGTTCGTGTCTATAATATTTATTTTTATATATCTGTGAATATGTTTTAGTGTCTCTAAATTTTTTGAGTAGAGTTTGAGCCTATTATAGGTATGTAAAAGCCTATTTTCAATAGTGGCAGCGATGGCAGCGACAACAGCAGCGATTGTAGAAGTGGCAGCGGCAGTAGTAGTGGCAGTGGCGGCAGTGAAAGTGGTAGTGGCGACAGTAGTGGCAGCAGTAGCATTGGCAATAGGGGCGGCAGCAGGAGCAAAGGCAGCATCACCGGCAACACCGGCAGTAGTGCCAGAGGTGACAACAACTACAGCAATAGCAGCAGCGGTGGCGGCAGCGGTGGCAGCGGCAATGGCAGTGGTGGCGGTGGCGGCAGAGGTGGCGGTGGTGGTGGCCACAGGAATAGAAGCAGTGGTGGCAGCGGCGGCACAGGCAGTGGTAGTAGCGGCAGCAGCGGCATCAGTGATAGCAATGGTAGAAGCGATAGTAGTGGCATCAGTGGCAGCAGCGACAATAGCGGCATCAATGACAGCCATGGTAATGGCAGCGGCGGCGGGGTGGCAACTACAACACTGGTAGCAGCGACAGTGGCAGTTGCATCGGTAGTGGCAGTGGTAGCAATAGTGGCAGGGACAATGACAGTGGCATTGGCAGAGGCAACGACAGTAGCAGTAGGAGCGGCAGTGGTAGAGGGAGCAGTAGTAACGGCAACAAATGTGGTATATACTTACATATATAGTCACTTTATACGTACATATAATACTACAGTATTTTATGTAAGTATATACTGAGTATATATATGTACTCAGTATATATGTATGCATAATACTATAGTTTATATGTACATATACTACAGTAATATATGTACAAGTGAAATGATAGTATATATGTACATATTTACTACAGCAATATATATTTATCAAGACATAGTTTTTTTTTATTTAATTTGATTTGATTTGGTGGTTTAAATTTCGTACAGATATGGTACCACATTGTTTCCCATACGAAGTTTGTATAAGTGATGACATATTTCAACAAACATGATACACTATGACTCAGACAGCATTTTCGTAGCAGAAAGTTGGTGATCAGGTGAGCAAAGGGAGAGAAAGCAACATCAATGCATTGATAGATTATACTTTATGTATAGTCGGTAGATACTTTGATTAATAAGTTGTAATATAATTTTTATTATTTTTTTGTTTCAGTTATTTAAAATATTATATTAGAATAAGTTATTAAATAATTTTTTTTGTTTAATTTAAAATTTTTATTTATAGTTTCTGTTTTTATTAAATTTAATTTAAAAATATTAAATTATTTAATTAAATTTTTGTTGAAACTGTATGACAATCAACTATAATTTTTTTGTTGATGTCAATAATAACTATTTATATATATATGTGAATATATTTGTGTTTCTCCAAATTATTTGGGTAGAGTTTTAGCCTATTATAGGTATGTAAAAGGCTATTATTAGTAGCGGTAGCCACGATAGCGGCGGTAGTAGTAGCAATGATGGTAGTGGTGGTAGTGGTGCCAGAAGCGGCAGCGGCGGCGGCAGTAGTAGTGGTGGTGTTGGTAGCGGCGGTAGTGTCTGTAGTAGCAGCGGTGGCAAATGTGGCAGCTACGGCAGTAATGGCAGTGACTATAGTGGAGGCAGTGGAGGAAGTGGCAGCATCAGTAGTAGCGGCGGTAGCGGAGGCAGCAGCAGTAACTGCAGCAGTGGTAGCGGCGATAGTGGAGGCAGTGGCAGTAGTAGCAGCCACAGCGGCAGTGACAATAGCGGTAGGGGCAGCAGCGAGTGGTAGGGGAGGCAATGGCGGCAGTGTCAGTGGGAGTAGTAGGAACGACAACAAATGCGGAATATACGTATGTATATAGTTAGTATATACATACGTATAATTCTGTAATATTTTATGTACATATATATTGAGTATATATGTACTCGATATATATGTACGCATAATATTGCAATTTATATGTACAAATACTGTAGTAATATATGTACGAGTGAAATGCTAGTATATATGTACATTTTTGTTGTATTAATATATATTTATCAAAACATAGTTTTTTTAATTTATTTTGATTTGATTTAGTGGTTTAAATTTCTTACAGATGTGGTACCGCATGGTTTCCCATACGAAGCTTATATAAGTGAACGGATTTTTTAACAAACATGAAGCACCGTGACTTGGACATTTTTTTCTCAACGAAAAGTTGGTGATCGTATGAGCAGAGTGAGAGAAAGCAATATCAATGCATTGATAAATTATACTTTATGCACAGTCGGTAGATATATTGATTACTATGATGTAATATAATTTTTGTTATTTTTTTTAGTTATTTAAAATATTGTATTAGAATAAATTATTCAATGAATTTTTTTTGTTTAATTTAAAATTTTCATTTATAGTTTCTATTTTTTATTAAATTAAATATAAAAATATTAAATTAATTAATTAAATTTTAGTTTAAGCCATATGACAATCAACTTTAATTTGTGTTTATTCATGTCTATAATAACTATTTTTATATATCTATGAAAATATTTGTCTCCGAATTTTTTGGGCAGAGTTTTAGCCTATTATATGTATGTAAAAGCCTATTATCAGTAGTAGTAGCAGCGACAGTGGCGGCAGCGACGGCATCGACATCAGTAGAAGTGGTAGCGGCTCCAGTGGTGGTGGCGGTAGTAGCCAGGGCTACAGCGGCAGCAGTAGTGGCGGGAGCGGCAGTGAAAGAAGCGGTGGCATCTAAGGTAGCAGTAGCGGCCGTAGTAGTGGCTGCTTCGGAAGGAGTGGCGACATTGACAGTAGCAGCGATGGCAATAGCAGTAGTAGCGGCTACCCCGAAAGCAGTGGCAACACCAGAAGCAGCGGTAGCAGCGGCAGAGGCGGCAATGGCAGCATCGGCAGTAGTGGTAGTAGCTGAGGTGGCGGTAGCAGCGGCGGTAGCAGTGGTAGTGATAGCTGTGGCATTCAGCCGCAGCACCGATAACGGGGGCAAGGGCCAGCAGTGACAACCGCGACAGCAGCAATGGTATTAGTAGTGACAGTGGCAACGGTAGCAACGGCAAGAGTGGCAGCGGGAGTAGCAGCAACAGCACCAAATGAGGTATATATGTACGAAGAAAGTCAGTATATACATACATATAATACTACAATATTTTATGTACATATATACTGAGTATATTTGTACTCAGTTTATGTGTACACATAATATTGCTATTTTTATATACATATACTGCAGTAATATATGTACGAGTGAAATGCTAGTATATATTTACATATATAATACAATATTATATATGTATCAAAACATAACTTTTTTTTAATTTGACTGAGTGGTTTAAATTTCTTACAGATATGATACAACATTGTTCCACATACAAAGCTTCTGTAAGTGATGGGATTTTTCACTAGACATTACGTGTCGTGACTTAGACAACTTTGTTGTAGTATAAAAATGATGATCGGAGGAGTAGAGGGAGATAAAGCAATGTCAATGAATATTATACTTTATGCACTGTCAGTAAATACATTGATAAATAAGATGAAATAAAATTTTGTTATTTTTTTATTTTAATTGTGTAAAATATTAAATTAGAATAAGATATTAAATGATCTTATTTTTTGTTTATTATAAATTATTTATAGTTTCAATTTTTATTCACGTTGATATAAAAATATTAAATAATTTTATTAAAAAATTTTAAAATAATTAAAATTCTGAAAATAATTTTGAAATTAAAATATCTAGGAAAAATCCCTTACTAAATTAGCTAGGGAAATATTAAAATTAGCGACGGATTTTTGATCGCTAATTTTATTTAGCTAAGGACTATATACGTCACTAAAATTTATTGACAACACTTTAGCTATGGAATCATCTATCATTATTTTCACTTGGTGACAGAAAATCTCATTTATCTTGCTAATTTAGCTAGGAACACTATCCGTCGCTATATTTTAGTAAGAAGCACTTTAGATAGGGAACCGATCCATCAGTAATCCGTCACTATATTTCATTCAGTGACGGAAAATGCTCATTTAGCTATGGAATTTTCCCTAGCTATATGGGATTTTTCTTGTAGTGTAGGACATGATCATGATTTTTAAATCATAAGCTATTTTTTATATAAGATGATGATATGAACTAGTTATTGTGTTAAGAGTTTTTTAAATTATTACAACATAATTAATGTAAGATATATGTATTGCTTTTATTTTCAACAATGAACTAAATTAATATTTATTTTTCAAAAGATGTTTTTTTTATTATTATTGTTTCTAATTATTTAAAATTAAATATATTGGAGCTATTTTTTAATTAATATAAAAAAAATTAAAATAAAAAGGTATTTTAGCGATGGATATTAAATTTAAGCGATGGAATATTCCGTAGCTAAAATGACTCAAAAAGTGTACAAGAAAATAAATTTGAGATAGAATGCAACAATCCATTGCTATAATTGCAACGAAAAATTGAATTCCATAACTAAGTTTAGCGACGGAATGCAGATTTTCCATCGCTATTTTAACGATGGATTGCAAATTTCTATGGCCATTTTAGTGAAGGTTTATTATAAAACATTGCTAAAATAGCGATGGAAATCTAAATCCATCTCTATTATAGTGATGGAAAATTTAAAATTGTCACAAAAATAGTGATGGAAAATTAGGATCCGTGGTTACACTTAGCGACGGAAATCCGTCTCTCTTTCTGTCTATCCATGTCTACCATTCTATCTAATTATCTACTTGTGTATCTATCTATCTATCTATTTGTCCATCTATTTATCTATCTATATATATATCTATCAATCTATCTATCTATTTGTCATTCTATTTATCTATCTATCTATCTTTTTTTCTATCTTTGTATATATCTATCTGTCTATCTATCAATCAATCTATCTGTCTATCTATCAATCAATCTATCTGTCTATCTATATGTTTAACTATCTATCTATCTATATATCTATATGTCTATCTATTTTATAACTATCTTTCTATCATTCTATCTATCTATCTATCTATTTGTCAATCTATCTAACTATCTTTCTATGTATGTATGCATCTATCTATATGTCTATCAATGTATCTTTGTATTTATCTATCTTTCTATATATTTATCTATCTATCTATATGCTTATTTATCTATCTATCAATCTAACTGTATATCTATCTGACTATCTATCTATATATCGATCTATCTATTTATTTGTCTATCTATCTGTCTATCTATCTATCATTCAATCTATGTATCTATATATTTAGCTAATTATCTTTCTATCTATTTATCTATGTATCTATCTGTCTAAATATCTATTTATCTATCTGCCTACCTATTTATATCTTTATCTATCTATCTATATATATATATATATCAATCAATCAATCTATCTATCTATTTGTCTATCTATCTATCTGTTTGTGTGTCTGTCAATTTATCTATCTAATAATCTATCGATCTATTTGTTTCTTTATCGATCATCTATCTATTTATCTATATTTCTATCTATCATTCAATCTATCTATCTATCCATCTATCCATCTATCTATTAAATTTCTTTATCTATATATATGTCTAACTATATGTCAATCTATCTATCTATCTATTTATATATCTAACTATCTTACTTTCTTTGTATCTATCTATCTATCTATCCATCTTTCTATCTATCTATTAAATTTCTCTATCTATATATATGTCTAACTATATGTCTATCTATCTTTCTATCTATTTATATATCTAACTATCTTAATTTCTTTGTATCTATCTATCTATCTATTTACCTATCTATCTATCTGTTTATCTATCTATCTATCTATTTGCCTAATAAAATGGCAATATATCTGTCTATATAATTTTCAATCTATCTATCTATCTCTTTGTATACCTATAAGTCTATCAATATGTCTATCTAATGTCAATCAATCTCTCTATGAAACTTTCTATCAAATTGTCTATAAATTTGTCTATTAAACTTTATATCAATCAATTTATCAATCATTCTATCAATCAATCAATCTCTCTATCTATTTATCTATCTACATATCTATTAATTTATCTATCAATCTTTATATCAATCTATCTATCAATCTATATATTGGTCTAACTTTTGGTCAATCAATTAATCAATCAATCTATTTGTCTGTTTGTCTATACTAAAAATCAATCAATTTATCAATTAATCTATCTATCTAACTATCTTTCAATGTTTCTATCTAACTATCTATCAATTGATCTTTTAATCTTTCTATCAGTTAATTTATATTTTTTTATCTATCTATTTATCTATCTATCTATCTATCTATTTGTGTGTGTGTGTGTGTATATATATATATATATATATCTATTTCTCTATGTTTCTACCAATCTATTTACCTATTTTTCTACTAATCTATTTATCTATGTATCTATCTGTATATGAATTTGTTTATCAATCAATCTATCAATCTGTCTATCAATCTTTCTATAACTTTCTCTATCAATTTATTTATTAATCTTATATCATGTTGTCTATAAATTGTCTATATATCTATCAATCTATCTGTCTATCTATTTATCTTTCTATCTATCTATTTGTATATATATCTATATATCTTATGTCTGTCTATCTTTCTATCTAGCTAACTATCAATCTATATGTGTATCTATCTGTGTATCTATCTGTCTATCTATAATTCTATCAATCAATCTATCTATCTATATAGTTGTCTATATAATGATCTATCTATCAATCAATATGTCTATCTATCTGACTATATCTTTATTTATCTTTCTATTTATCTATATGTCTATCTCTCTTTCTATCTATGTAACTATCTATCTATATGTCTATCTATCTATTTGTCTATCTATTTTTATCTATATATATATATATATATATATATCTATCTATCTATCTATTTGTTTGTCTATCTATCTATATATCTATATATCGATATATCTGACTTTTTATCTAACTTTATATATATATGTCTATCTATCTATCTATCTTTTTGTCTATCTTTTTGTCTATCTATTAGTCTATCTACCTATTTAACTATCTAACTATCTATTTGTCTATCTATCTTTTTATCAATCAATCTATCAATCTATATATCTATCAATCTGTTTATCAATCTGTCAATCTATCAATCTATCAATCTATCTATTTATCTATCTATAAATCTATCTATCTATCTGACTTTTAATCTTTTTATCAATCTGTCTATCTATTAGTCTATCAAAGAGTCTATCTATATTTATATCAACTATCTATAAATCTATATAAAAATTAGTCAATCTATCTATCTATCAATTTTTATCTATCTCTCTATTACTTTTTTTATCTATCTATCAATATATCTATCAAATAATCTATCTATCTTTATTTCTATCAGTATATTTGTGTGTCTGTCTATATGTCTGACTATCTATCTATCTATTTATTTATCCTTTTGTCTCTCGGACTATATATCATTCTAAATGTATTCCTATTCGTCTATCTATCTTTTTTTCTATTTGTCTATCTATCAATCTATCTATATTATATCTATATATATTTATAAAGTTATCTCTCTATCTCTCTATTTGTTTATCTATCTATCTATTTATATATCTTTCAATCAATCTATCTGTCTATATTTTTATCTAACTATATATATATATATATATCTATCGAACTATCTATTTGTCTATCTTCTATTTATCAATCATTCTATTTATTTGTCTATTTATTTGTCTATCTATTTATTTACTTATATGTCTATCTATCTATCAACTTGTTTATCTCTCTCTTTCTCTATCTATCGATATATTTATTTATCTTTCTATCTAATAATCTATCAATATATACGTGTTTCTATTTGTCTATCTTTCTATCTACCTATCTAGTTGTCTATCTATCTATCTATCTATTTGTCTATCTATCTATTTATCTATCAATCTATCTATTAATCTTCCTATCAATCAGTGTTTTAATCTATCTATTAATTTGTCTATAAATCTATTTATCAATATGTCTATTATTATATCCATTAATTTGTCTATCTATCTACCTGCCAATATATCTATATGTCTATCTAGATCTATATCTATCTTTCTTTCTTTCTGAATATCAATCTATATATCTATATGTCTATCTATCTTTCTAACTAACTAACTATCTGTCTATATATATGTCTTTCTATCTAATTGTCTAACTCTCTATCTATCTCTACGTCTATATATCTATCTATCTATCTCTCTCTCTCTCTATTTATCTATTTGTCTTTATATCAATCAATCTATCTATTTGTCTATCTAACTCTCTCTCTATCTGTCTATCTATTAGTCATTAATCTATCAATTTATCTGTCTATCTATTAGTCTATTAATCTATCAATCAATCAATCTATCTATCTATCTTTTAATCTATCTATCTATTTTTCTATCTATAAATATATTAATAAATGAATCTATAATGCTATATTTTTATCTATCTATCTGCCTATCTATCTCTTGATCTATCTATCTATATATCTGTATGTCTATCTATCTATATGATAATCTATCTATCGTTCTATGTGTGTTTTTATTTGTCAATCTATTTGTCCTTCTATCTGTTTATATATCTATCTATCAATCTGTCTATCAATCTTTCAATCAATCAATCAATCAATCTATCTATCTATCTATGAATATGTCTATCATTCTATCAATCAATTTGTTTAACAAACTTTTATCTATTTGATTATCTCTCTCTATCTATATATCCATCTTTTGGTCTATCTATCTATCTATATATCTGTAATTATATATATCTATCTTTTTGTCTATCTATCTATTTATCTATCTATCTATCTATAAATCTATGTATCTATTTGTCTATTAATCTATCGATCAATTTATCTATCAAACTGTCTATCTATCTATGTATCTATCTAATTGTCTATATATTTGTGTGTCTATCTTTATATGTATTTATTTGTATGTATGCCTACTTTCCTACCTGTCTACTTATCTGACTATATATCCTTCTATCTGTCTATCTATCTATATGTCTTTCTGTTTATCTAACTATTTATCTATCTATCTATTTTTAGATTTATTTGTATATCTATATATTTGTTTGTATATATGTATGTCTATCTTTCTACCTATCTTTATATTTATTTATCTATCTAATTATTTGTCTATCTATCCATCTATCTATTTGCCTATCTTTCTATCAATATATTTTTCTATATATCTGTTTATCTATCTTTCTATCTGTTAGTCTCTCAGTTTGTCTATCTATTTATCTATATATTTGTCTATCTATCTGTCTATCTAATTTTCAATATTTCTATCTATCTATCTATATGTCTATCTATCTATCTATCTGTCTATCTATTTGTCTATTTATTTGTTTAATAATCTATTGATCTATTTGTATATCTATCTATCTATCTCTATCTTTATATATAATTATCTATCAATCTATCAGTCTATCAATCAGTCTTTTTATCTTTCTATCAACTTACTTATCAATCTATTTATAAATATATTTATTTGTTAGTCTATTAATCTATCTATCTATCTATCAATTGATCAATCTATCTATCAATTAATCAATCAATTTGTCTATCAATCTGTCTATCATTCTATTAATCAATATGTCTAACAATTTGTTTATCAATTTGTCTATCAATTTGTCTTTCTTTGTGCCAATCTATTTATCTATATATCTATCTATCAATTTATATATTCATCTATCTATTACTCTATCTTTCTTTCTTTCCATCTATCTATATGTCTGTTTGTCTATTTATCTATATATTTGTTTATTTGTCTGGCTATTTATCTATCTATCTTTCAATTTGTCTATCTATCTATCTATTTATCAATCAATCAATCTATCTATTTATCTATATATTTATCTATCTATCTATCAATCTATTAATCTATCTATCTATCTAATAATCTTCTTTCTATTTTTTTATCAATCTATTGATCAATTTTTTTATCTATTTATCTTTTTATATATCTATCTTTCTATCTATCTATTTATCTATCTATATATATACTTAGCTATTTATTAATTTAACTATATATTTCTCTATCTATTTATCTAACTATCTGTGTATCTATCTATCTATCTATCCATCTAACTATCTATCTGCCTATCTATATGTCTATATATCCATCTATATATCTATTTGTTTGTCTGTTTCTATAAATATTTATCTATCTATCTAACTATCTTTATATCTATCTATTTGTCTATATATATATATATATATATATACCCCTAACTATTTATCTATCTTGTAATCTCTCTATCTATCTTTCTATCTATCTAACTATGTATCTATCTATTTATCTATTAAATTTATCTATTTGTCTATCTATCTATCTATCTATTTGTGTATCTATCTATCTACCTATTTGTGTAGCTTTCTATCTATTTATCTATCTGTTTGTTTTTATAGCAATCTATCTATCTATCGATCTTTTTGTTTATCTTCTTGTCTATCTATATGTCTAAATTTCTAACTTTCTATCTATATATCTATACATCTATCTGTTTATCTATTTATCTCTCTATGTGTCTATTTATCTGCCTATCCCTCTATTTTTGTATCAATCAATCTATCTGTCTAAATGTATGTATGTCTGCCTATTTACCAATATATCCATCAATTTATATGTATGCCAGTCTATCTATTTATCTATATGTCTATATAACTATTTTTTTATCTTTTTGTCGATCTATCTGTATATCTATCTATAGACATATAGATAGATAGAAAGATAAACAAATGGATAGACAGATTGATATAATGATTAATAGAAAGATAGATATATAGATTAATAGATATATTAATAAACATATTGATTGATAGATTCATACATTGCTTGATAGCTAGATAGATAGATAGACAAATATATATAAAGATAGAAAGATAGAAAGATAGATAGATAAATAGATAGATAGATAGATAGACATATACATAAATATAAAATTATATATAGATATATATATATATATATACATGCTCACACAAATAGATAGATAGATATATATATATATATATATATATATATATATATATATATATATAGACAGAGAGACAGAAAGACAAATATATAGATAGCTAGATAGATAGACACACATATAGAAATATAAAAATATAGACAAATAGATTGATATATAGATAGACAGATTATTAGATAAATTGATAGCCATATATATAGACAGATCGATACAAACATAGTTCGATAGATTTAAAGAATTTTTGAAAGAGTGATTGATAAATAGATTGATTAGTAGATAGAAAGTTTGATAAACAGATTGATAGATTATTTTACAGACAGATATATATATATATTGAAAGATAGCAATATAGATATATAGATAGATAAGTAGATCCATATACAAATAGAAAAACACATAGATAGGCATATAGATAGATAGTTAGATAGACAATAAGATAGTCAGATAGATATAAAGATAGATAGGTAGAAGATCATATAGATAGACATATAGTTAGACAAACAGACATATGATAGATAAATAGATAGATATAAAGATAGATAGATATATAAATAGATAGATAGATAGACATATAGATAGATAGATAGACAAATAGATAGTTAGATAGATAGATAGCCAAATAGATAGAGATATAGGTAGAATGATAGAGAGAAATATAGATAGAGAAATTGAAAGACAGATAGATAAAAAGAAAGATAAACACATAGATAAATAGACAAAAAGACAAATTGAAAAATGTATAGATAGATAGATAGATAGATAGTTATAAACATAGATAGAGAGATAAACAAATTGATAGACAGATAAAAAGATAGATAGATAGATAGATAGATAGATATATATATATATATAGGTAGGTAGGTAGGTAGGTAGATAGTCATATAAATAGACAGTAGATAGATAGATAGAAGAAAGATAGTCATATAGATAGACAGATATATAGATAAACATATATTTAGACATATATATAGACAAATAGAAAGACATATTAATAAACAAATTGATATGTATATATTTAGACATATAGATAGATAAATATACAAAAAGTTATAAAGATATATAGATAAATAGATAGATAGAAAGATAGATAGATAGATAGATATATATATATATATATATATATATATCTATCTATTAATAGATAGATAGAAAGATTGACATTGAGATATACCAATATAAATATAGATAGACAGATAGATAGATAGAAAGATACACATAAAGATAGATAGAACGATACACATAAAGATATTTAGAACGATACACATAAAGATAGATAGATAGATAGACATATAGATAGATAAAAAGATAGACAGATAGATTGTTTGATTGTTATAAAAAAAGACAGATAGATAGACATATACATAAATAAATAAATAATTAAATAAATATATATATATATATATATCAATAGATAGATAGATAGACTTAGAGATATACAAATTGATAGAAAGATAGATAAAGTTACAAATACATACATACATACATATATATATATATATATATATAGACAGATAGATAGATAGATACACATAAAGATAGATAGATACATAGACATATAAATAGATAAAAAGATATATAGATAGATAGATAGATTGTTATATAAAAAGAAAGATAAAGAGACATTTAGATACACACACACACACAAACACACAGATAGATAGATAGATAGATAGATCGATCGATCGATAGATAGATAGATAAATTGATAGATAGAATGATAGATAGCCAGAAAGATAGAAATATAGATATAGATATATATATATAGTAAGATAGTTAAAAAATAGATAGACAAATAGATTCACAGATTGATAGATATAGAGATATACAGAAACATAGTAAATATATATATAAATAGACACATTGATAGAACCATAGAAACATACATAGATAGACGCATAGATAGAGAGAGAGACATTAATAAATAGAAAGACAGATAGATTGATAGAAAGATAAACAAATAGATAGACAAATAGATAAATAGATAGATAGACTTACAAATAGATAAACATATAAATAGTTATACAGATGAATAGATAGATTGATAGATAGTATGATACATTGGTTTATAGACAACTTGATAGATTGATTTATAGATCGATTGATAGGAAGATAGATAGACAGACAGACAGATAGATATATAGACAAACAGATAGATAGAAACATAGACAAACAAATAGATAGACAATACTACAAAAACCATAATCAAAGACGCTTAAAAAGCATCATTATATATATATATAATGTCGCTTATCGATAGCGTCATCCGCTAGCGTGACATAAAAAGTCTATACATATAATGATATTTTTTTGCAGTATCGTTGAATCATACCTTGACGCTAAAATAAAGTGTCATTTTTATTAACTATGACACTTAGTAAAAGCGTCAAGGATGATTATGATTTAAATAAATTTAAATTTAATAATTATTGTAAATATATTTTTACCTGTTATTGTAATACTGCATGCACATAAGAACAACATTCTTTATAATCCATACCAAGAATACACTTTTCCAGTACAAAGGGGAACTCAGATTTCATACCAATCAAAAAAAAATATATAACACAATTTCAACATTCATTTCTTAAATTCAATTCAAAATTTCTAATATATGCAACCCTTGTGTGCCTTAACTCCATAAAACTGGTTCCTGCTAGCATGACAAAGTTGACAGTTATTTTCCAAATAATGTAACCTGCATACAAAAAGATGAACAATAAATACTTACACTTGCAGAAAAAATATATTATAGAGCATTGGAAAAAAAATAGGAATGATAACAACATATCATAAAAATAATTTATATAACAATTGACATATACGATTAAACAAATTTAACAACAAAAAAAACAAAGTTAGTAGTAATGGATAAAATATAAAGCAAAAGATGTATCAATTATGGCATAAAAGTAGATAAAATTTTTTTTATTACAAAACAATAATAATACATTTAAAACCTGTAGGTGTGTAGTGAGTTTAAAGATCTCACAAACAACTTGAAAAAACACTACAAAACCCAATTAAATATAATAAAATGAAAAGTTAAATTACTTTCCATCTTCCCAACACATCAAAAAAACTCGATGAGATGCTATATAATGTAATTTCAAGTTCTATTTGATTACACAAATATAGTAATCCAATCAACTTATAGTTCTAGATATATTAATAAAATATTGGTTGCAGGAAAAAAAAATTGTGCCTTGAAATAATAATTGTGTTTTTTAACGGGTGAAAAGGTAATTTACAATGTTGTGGTAAAGTATTGAAACCAAAAGTCGAAATCACACTTTTTTCCATTGTCAATCTACAAAAAAAATCAATGGTTGACAACATAAACAAAAGATAGTATGAAAACATAAAAATTGTAATTAGATATTCAAGTTTTGAATATATAATTGAAAGTAAGAAGTAATAACTTTGATCTCATTAAAAAAATACCTTTATTATCACAATAGTTCATGGACTATTCCAAAGTTGGTAGATCTCCTAACTTTACCTAAAAAAAGTTTACCTTTAAATGCCTAAGAATCATGCATACAATATACTAACGTAATTCAACATATGAAAATTATAGAAATATAATGAATGTGTAAGGAAAATACTAAAATGTCTTCAAATGATTATGTCAAACAATTTACCTTCAGTCATAGTTTGGGTCAAAAGAGATGTAAATTATGAACCTCATTAAAAGTTAAAGTTGGAAATACCAAAATTTATTCATGATTCAATACAAAAAGGTGTCCACAATGCTTTTCAAACCGAGGAAAGTATTAATTGAGTCACCAACATCACCCATTCAGATCGTACTTCATTCAACTCATCTTTGTTGTATGATTTCTTCCCATTAAACTATTGAAAAGTAAAGCATTATCTTAATCAATAAAATTGGAAAATTAAAAAACCTGATTTATTGAGAAACAACAGATCAACACATACCTTTGTTGTTAGACATCCTTGATCAAGAATGATATCTCTCATATATCTCATCACATAGTATCCACATTCAACACTACCTTGTTGTCTTGGGCACTGAATGGAAAATATAATTATTATATATATATATATTGGGGTTACTTGCAAGACTTATTGTAATAAGTTTAAAATAAAGCAGAAGAAACTAAATATTATATTACTCAGTTAATGAGTTATGTACCCCTAGTTCAACCCAATTAGACTCTCTTTTTGAAGATGTATGTTTTTTAAAGTGAAGATTTCTTTGAGCCCTGTATTAAAAAAAAAATTTTGTTGCCAACCAATGTTGCATTCTATGTTAATAAGGAAAAAACTTACATATTAACAATGTCTTTAAGATCATCAAATTGAAGTCTATCATAATGTTCAGCTATTATGGAAGGTGGGCCACTTGGAGCTGCCTCTCCATGCCAATACCATGTATGGTAACTCTGATCAATTCCAAAGAAAAACAAATGGTCTCGAATCATTTGAGGAGTATATAAAATCATATTACCACATTGTAAGCATGAACATTTAATGGAGGTTTTATTTGCAGAATTTTGTAATGCAAATGCAACAAAGCATTCAACTCCATCTTCATATTCCTTCGATCTTCTATCCTATGAGATCCATGAACGATCCATTTTTAAAGAAAAAATTAATTCCAATAGATATCACACTTCAAATGGAAGAAATCATCAACATTCCAATGTTATTCGTTGAGAAACCTCTTATTTATCTGTTAAAAAAATTCAAAAATCAATTTAATAAAATATTTAAATGCATGTCAGATATAAGATAGAAGAGATGAGCATTATTTTTTGTAATATTATTGAATTTGTTAACATAGGCAAAATTATTAAAATAATATTTAAAAATGAGAAATTATTTCTCACAGTAAGTTTGCTTCATAGAAAAAAATTATTTAAAGAAAAAAATATCATTTAATTATACTTTAAATTAAAGTAAAATATGATAAAAGTCATTTTATAGATATGACATTAAATGTCTCTAGGTCCTTAGGCTAATTGATTTTAAAATGGCATGACTATAGAACACACATTTTTATTAAATATAGCCTCATTTTTTTTTCATTTCTGTCACTGTCTGATAAACAGAGGACGAGAGAATAAATAGAATAACATGTATAAAAATGACATGAGATAAAAAAAGAATGGATAAAGACCTGCTCAATGCCAACAACAAGAATTGCCCACTCTTTATCTCTTGTAATTAGCAAATTGGACCTTACAAGATGAACTAGAGACTGAGCCTGAAAATGGGAAATGGAAAAGAAATCATTATTACTCTGTGGCAGAATAGTAGCCTGAAAATAGGGAGCAGATAACTCAACTAAGGCAAAATCACCGACAAAACCAGCACCAATATCACAAAATCTACATAAAATGATGGAAACATAACCAATTAAACTTCACAAAATAGCAACACAAAACATGATGCTGAATATATGATGCATAAGCCATGTATAACTCCACTTTCCACAGTTTGTAAATCAAAGCCATGTAGAAACTGATGACAAGATTATTTGAACTACAATTTCTATCTTTCGACCACAATTTTAACTCCTTTTCATCTTTTTATTCTATCCTGCCAATCTACAAAAAATATCAGTATAACAAGGGTAGCCATTAAGCATTATGCATTTTGGTAACATATATACTAATTTAACAATAAAGGACGCCGAGGACCTATCGTGCACCGCATAATATTCTATTCACTGAGATAATGTGTGCGAATACAACAACCCTAAGGAAGAAAGATATAAATAAGCTAAGAGATTTTCATCCCTAAGAGAGATAAAAAACGAAGCCATAGAGAAGCATGTCCAGATAAATCCTTTCCTAGGACCAAAAATGAGAACATAACGTTTATTTTTTCCCCCCTATCTCTTTCTCTCTACTTGTGAATTATGATAAGTTTATGCATAATATAAGATGCAAAACAGAAGAATTTGGAAGAAGCTGCGAATAAATGCAAAATGATCGAAACAAGTTCACATTCAATTCTTAGGTTAACCTCATCAATTCCAGTGATTCAATGCACTTTTATTTGATAAAAGTTAAAAGTATGGAAGAGCTGATACAATTATAAACTTAATGGAGAAACTTACAAGATGCTACAAATATGGCCAATGATATCGAAGATGCGAGCTTGAACCCTAACTGTTGGAAATGGTTGAACGTGATGAAGAAGAATCACAACTCTTTCTAGAGATAGATTCTTCAATATATTAAATTAAATTAAAAATAATATTAAATTTTTCACATAATTTTATTAAATCACCTTATATTAACATTATATTTTTATTTCTCTTAGGGATAAATTAAATATTAACAAATTAATTTTAAAATTAAATATTATTACTTATTTTATAAATAAAAACCTCAAATTTGAATGTAAAAATATTTAGATATTTTTTAATTTTATCATAAGTTTCTGTTTATTTTTAATAAATAATTTTCAACTAAAATTTGATAATTTTTTTTTATTTTTAGAGTAAAAATAAAAATATTATTAATTATTAAAAAAAATAAATAAGAAATTAGTTAAAAATCAATAAATTCAAAATTAATTTTTTCACATCCACGACACTAATAAAAGTGACAAGGTTTTTAATTTTCAGCCCATTATTCCTTGGAAATTTTTAAGGAGGTAAGAAATTTTCCTAACCTATTAGTCTTAACAATGAAAGATCTAGTAAGTGTCATTAAATATATAATTACAAATATAATAATGACATTTTATAAAACCATCAAGATATAAAGCATCATTAATTTTAAGTTTTGTTAAATTAACAATGATACTTCTAGTATGTGTCATAAAAATAGAATACATTGTCGAAATAATGATGCTTTTATAAAAGTGTCATGAAATGTCTAATTACAAATAGAATAATGACATTTTCTGAAAGCGTCAAGGAATAAAACATCATTAATTTGTTGTTTTGTAGTAGTGAGACAAATACATAGATAGACAGATAGATAGACAAATACAAAGATAGACAGATAGATAGTCAGATTATTTGATAGATAGATAGACAGAATATTAAACATATAGATAGATAGAGAGATAGATTAACAGATCATTTAGACATAAAGAAAGAAAGATAGATAGACAAATAAATAGATGGATAGATAGATAAAAAGATAGAAAGATAGTTAGATAGTTAGCCAGAAAGATAGATATATATATAGATAGGTAGATATATAGATAGACAGATAGATTGATTGATTAATTAATTGATTGATTGATTTATTGATTGACAAATAGATAAATTGATAGACATATATATATATATATATATATATATATATATATATATCAGATATAAGCATCATGATAAACATATAAATATATATATAGATAGATAGATAAATAGATAGATAGATAAATAAATAGATAGATAGATAGATAGAAAGATATATATACAAATAGATAGATATATAGATATATAGGTAGATAGATAGGTAGATAGATAGGTAGATAGATAAGTAGATAGATGGGTAGATATATAGATAAATAAATATATAGATATATTTATAGATAGATAGATAGACAAATATATAGAAAAATAGATAGATTGATAAATAAAATATAAATTGAATGTTAACATATAGATAGATAGACAAATAGATAGACAAATAGACAGAAAGAAAAAAATGAAAGAAAGATAGATATATATATATATAGATAGTTTGATTGATTGAAAGAATGAAAGATAGATTGGTATACAATTAGATAGATAGATTTATCGCTAGTTTGATAGACATAATGATAGCTAGATTGAATGTCAATATGATAGACTTATAGTTAGATAGATTGGTAGAAATATAGATAGATACACAAATCTATAGGTTGAAAGTTATATAGAAGATAAATAGATAGATAGACAGATAGGTAGATAGACATATATATAGACAGATAGATAATCAAATATATAAATGGAATTAAAGATAGATAGAAGGTTATTTCGATAGATTTTAATCCATATAGATTGTTAAATAGACAAATTGATAGATAGATAGATAGATTGACAGATAGATCTAGATATATATATATAGATAAATAGATAGATAGACTAATAAATATACAAATAGATAGAAATATATAATAGACAGATAGATTGACAAATAGATATATAAATAGATAGATCGATCAATATAAAGATACACAATTAAATAGACAAATTAATAGATAGATAGATAGACAAGTAAAAAGATAAATAGATAGACAGATTGATAGACAAATAAATAGATTGAAGATAGATAGTTTGATAGACAAACATATAGATAGTTAAATTGATATATAAATAAATAGACAGACAGACAGATAGATATATAAAGAGATATATAGATAGATAGATAGACAGAAAGATATATATACAAAAAGATAGATATATCAATAGATAGATAGATAAACAAATATATAGGCAGATAGAAAGACAAATACATTGAGAGATAAATAGATAGATAGATTGATTGATATGCAAATAACTAGATAGATATAAAAAAATTGATACAAAGATTGATAGCCAGATTGATAGATAGATTTATAGATAGATTAAAATTAATTTGATAGACTTATAAATAGATAAATTGCTAGAAATATAGATAGAGAGATAGATAGATAAATAGATATACAAATACATAGATAGAAACTTAGATAGAAGATAGATATATAGATAGATAGATAGATAAATAAATAAATAGATGGGTAGATATACATATAGATAGATAGATAGATATACAAATAGATAGATAGAAATATAGAAAGATAGATAGATTGTGATTGATTGATAGAAAGATAAATAGATAGATAGATAGATAGATTTAATACATATAGATAGATAGAAAAACAGATAGATAGACAGATAGCTAGATAGATAGATAGACAGATAGCTAGACATATATATAGACATATAGATAGAGAGATATATAGATAGAAATTTAGATAATAATTTAATAGATAGATAGACAAATAGATAAATAGATAGATAGAGAGGTATATAGATAGATAGACAGAAAGTTATATAAAAAGATAAATAATCAGATAGATAGACAGATAGATAGTCAAATTGATATATAGTTAGATAGACAGACAAATAAATAGATACGTAGATAGTAGATAGATAGATAGATATACAAATAGATAGATAGATAGATTAATAAAAAGATTAATTGACATATTGATAGAAAGATTGATAGATAGATTGATAGATAGATTAATAGATAGATTGATAAACATATTGATAGTTAGATTGATAGACATATGGAACTTTTGATTGAAAAACAAATAGAGAGATAGATATATTTATAGAGAGATAGATCGAAAGATTATATGACACCTAGATATTTGGATTGATACACAAATAGATAGATAAATAGATAGACATATATATAGATAGATAGAAAGGTAGATAGATAGATAGATAGATAGATAGATAGATACCAAGTAGATATACTAATAGATTGATAGATAGATATACAGAAAGATAGATAAATAAATAGATAGATAGATAGACAAATAAATAGACAGATAGATTGATTTATTGATAAAAATATAGAGAGATAGATAGTTAGACAAATAGAAAGATAGATAGACAAGTAGATAAATATATAGAAAAATAGATAGACAAATAGTTAGACAGAGACATAGATAGATATATATAATGATAATAGAGAGATAGACATATTGATAGATAGCCAGATTTATAGAAAGATTGCTAGACAAATTGATAGATAGATTGAAATGCTGAATGATATTCATATTTTTGACATATTTAAAGGAAGATAGATAGATAGATTGAAATAAAGATAGATTGATATATAGATAAATATATTGATAGAAATATAGACAACAGATTGATTGATTTATTGACAGATAGATACATCAACATCTAGATAGATAGATAGATACATATACAGATAGATAGATAGATACATATACAGATAGATAGATAGATATACAGATAAAAGATTGAATAAAATATGGATAGATACATAGATAGATAGACATATAGATAGATAGATAGATAGATACATAGATAAATAAATTGATAGATAGATAGACATATAGATAGATAGATAGACAAATAGACAGATAGATAGACAGAAAGAAACACTAACAGATACTTAAACTGATAGACAAATAAATAAATAGATAGATAGACAAACAAAAAGAAAGAAATATATATTGATAGATAGATAGATTGATTTATTGATTGACTGATAGATAGACAAATGGATAGTTAGATTGACAAATAGATTGATCGATAGACAAATAGACAAATTTATTGATATATAGATATATAGATTGATATAAAGATAGATAAATAAATAGATTTATAGATAGATAAATAGATGGATAGTTTGATTGAGAGATAGACAAATAGATAGACAAATAGATAGACAAATAGATAGATACCTAGATAGATAGATAGATAAATACATAAATATATCTACAGATAGAAAGTCAGAAAGATAGACATATAGATAAATAGATAGATAGATAGATAGAATTTGAGAAATATTGATAGATTGATTACAAGATATGTTGATATACAGATAGATAGATAGATAAATTGATTGATAGAAAGAAAGATAGATAGATAGAAAGTTAGATAGATATATAGATAAAAATATATATAGATAGATATATAGATAGATAGAGAGATATATAGATAGATAGATAGAAAGATAGATAGATAGAAAGATATATAGATAGATAGATAGTTAGACATATAGAGAGAAAGATACCTAGACAGACCAACATATAGATTAAAAGATAGACATATAGATAGATAGATAGATACATATACATATAGATAGATAGAAAGATAGATAAATTGATTGATAGACAAATATATAGATACATAGAAAGATTGACATAAAGATAGATAGATAGATATATAGATAGACAGATAGATAAATTGATTGATAGACAAATATATAGATACATAGAGAGATAGACATAAAGATAGATAGATAGATAGATACAAAGATATATAGTCAATTCGATCGATAGAATGATAGATTGTAAGATAAAAATTTGACACAAAGTTAGACAGACAAGAATATTGACTGATAGATTTACAGACATACAATTAGATTGGCAAACAAATTTATAGAAAGAAAGAAAAATAAATAGATAAATAGATATATAGAGAGTTTGATTCATAGATTGATTGAAAGAATTATAGAGAGATAGATAGATAGACATATGGATAGACGGATTGATAGATAGATTGATAAACAATTTGATAGACTTATAGATAGGCAGATTGATAGAAAGAAAGATTGATAGATAAATAGATAGATAGAAAGACATATAGTGAGACATATAGATTGATAGATAGATTGGTATCAAATAGATAGAAAGATAAATTAACAGATAGATAGACTGATAGAAAGATAGGTTGATAGATAGACATATATAGACAAATAGATTTGAATATAGATATATAGAAATATGGATAGATTAATAGATAGATAAACATATCAATATACATATAGATAAAAAGATAGACAAACAAATATATAGACTGATAGATAGATAGATAGATAGAAAAATATATATATAGACAAATAGATATATAGACATATAGATAGAAAAATAGATAGATTGATTGATAAATAGATATAATAGATATATAGATTGACAGATAGATATCTAGATAAATAGATAGATAGAGATATAGATAGGCATTTTGATTGATAGATTAATAGATAGATGGATAGAGAAATGGATTGATAGATAGATATGTAGATAGAAAGATAGATATATAGATAGATGGATAGATAGACAAATAGATAAATATAAAGAAAGAAAGATAGAGAAATAGATATATAGACAAATCGAATTTATAGATAAATAAAAAAGATAAATAGATAGATAGATATACAAATATATAAATAAATATATAGATAGACAAATATATTGGCACATAGAAATAAAAATACATAGAGATATAAATAGATAGATTGATAGATTGATTGATAAACAAATAGATCGAAAGATAGATAGAAAGATTGAAAGAAAGATTGATAGATAGATTAAAAGATAGATTTATAGACATATTGATACACTGATTATAAGATAGATAGATTGTTTGATTGATAGATAGATAGACATATAGATAGATAGATAGATAGATAGGCAAATAGATTTACATATTATTATACAGTTAGATAGATGGATAGATAAACATATGGATACTCAAATAGATTGACATATATATAAATAAATAGATAGAAAGAGAGATAGATAGATATATAAATAGACAAATAGATAGACAAATAGATAGACAGATAAATAGATAAATAGATAGATACACAAATATAAAGAAGAAAGTTTAATTGATAGATAGATAGATATATATATATTGAGATAGACAGATAGATTGAAAAATAGATTGATAGAAATATTGATTGATAGATATACATATTAATATACATATAGATAGATTGATAAACAAATAGATAGATAGATAAACAGATAGATAGACATATAGACTGATAAATATATTGGTAGTTAGTGAGAAATATAGATAGATAAATTGATATAATAGATAGATAGATAGATATATAGATAGATAGATAGACTTATAGATAGGAAATTCGATAGATATATTGATAGATAGACAAATAGATAGATAGATAGATATGTAGATAGAAAGATAGAGAGACAGATAGTTAGATAGACAGATAGTTAGATAGACAGATAGATAGTATATATATAGATAGTATATATATAGATAGAAAGCTAGATAAATAGATTAGACACACAGATACATTGATAGATAAAAAAGAATGATAGATAGTTAGATAGACAGATAGTTAGATAGATAAATAAATAAATAAATAAATAGATAGATAGATAGATATATATATATATATATATATATATAATTAGATAGACAGACAGAAAGAAAGAAAGAAAGATAGATATATTGACATATAGAATGATAGATAGATAGATATATATATATAGACAATTAGTTAGATAAATAAATTGATAGAAAGTTATATAATATATAGATAGATAAATAGACATATAGATTTTAGACAGATAGATATATATAGACAATTAGTTAGATAAATAAATAGATAGATAGAAAGTTATACAATATATAGATAGATAAATAGACAGATAGATTTATAGACAGATAGATAATAGATAGAAAGGCATATAGATAGTTAGACAAACAAAGAGACGGATAGATATATAGATAGATAGATAGGCAAATAGATAGATAGATAGATACTAAGATATATATATATATATAAACAGACCGATAGACAGTTAGAAATAGTGATAGATAGATTGACATAAAGAAAGGCAGATAAATAGACATACACGTAGATATACAGATAAATATACCAAAAAATAGATAGATAGATACATAGATAGATAGATATATAGATAGATTGATTGATAGAAAAATTGATTGACAAAAACATTGATAAATAGATAGATAGATTGATAGATTGATTTATAGATATATTGATAGACTGATGGATATACACAATGATAGCAAAATAGATAGATAATTGATAAATAGAAAGATAGATAGATAGACAGACAGAAAAATATTTAGATAGATAGTTATATATAAATATAGATAGATAGATAGACAGATAGATAGATAAATAGATATATAGATAGATATACAGACAGATAGATAGATAGACAGATAGATACATATATAGATGGTAGAAAGACAAATTGAAAGTCAAATAGATAGACACATAAATAGATAGATAAATAATCAAATAGATAGAGAAATAGAGAGATAGAAATATAGCTAGATATATAGACCGAAATATAGATAGAAGGATTAAGAAATAAATAAGCATATAGATATATAGATAGACAAGTAGAAAGATAGATAGATAAATAGATAGATAGACAGATAGATAAATATATAGATAGACAGACAGATAGATAGATAGACTTATATATTGATAGAAAGATTGACAAATAGAAAGAAAGATAGATAGATAGACATATAGATAAATAGATAGATAGAAATTTGGATATAAAGATAAATAGATAGATAGACAGGTAGGTAGCTAGGTAGATAGATAAATAGATAGATAGACTGATAGCAAGACATATAGATTGACAGATAGATAGGTAAACAGATAAACAAATCAAAATACAAATACATTAATAGTTAAATAGATAGATTTAAATATAGATTGATATATAGATAGATAGATAAATTGATAAATTGATAGAATGATTGAAAGATAGATTGATATATAGATTGATAGATTGATTGATCGATAGATTAATACAAGATAGATTGATTGATTGATAGGTAGATAGATAGATAGATATATCAACAAATTATTTGATAGATACATAGATGGAAAGATAGATATATCGATAGATAGACATATAGATATACATATATATATATATATAAAGATAGATAAATAGACATATAGATAGACATATAGATAGACATATATATAAATATATAGTTAGATATATAGATAGATAGTGAGATAGATAGATAGATAGAAAGATAGATATATCGATGGATTGAAATATATTTAGACAGACAGACAAACATACAAATAGATAGATTGATATATAGATAAACAAGTAGATAGACAGAAAGATAAGCAAATAGGTAGATAAATAGATAAACAAATAGAAAGATTTATAGATAGACAAATAGATAGACAGATAGTTAAATATACAATTAGATAGACAAAAAGATAGATATACATATAGATAAAAAGATAGATATATAGATATTTAAATAGGCAAGCATTCAAGTAATGAGATAGTAAGACAAGCAGGGAAATAAATAAACAAACAAATAGACAAATCGATAGTCAAACAAATAGACAAATAGATAGTCAAACAATTAGATAGATAGATAGATAAATAGAAAAATAGATACAAAGTTAGATAGATAGATAGATAGATGGACAATTTGATAGTAAGATAAAAATAAGGATAGATAGATAGATTGATAAACAGATAGATTGACAGATAAATAGACAGACATATAGATAGATAGTTAGATAAATAAAAAGAAAGATAGATAGCCAGATAGATAGATACATATATAGACAAATATGTAGATATATTGATATATAAGGAGATTGAAAGATTGACATAAAAAATGCCAGATAGATTGATTGATAGACGGATTGATAGGCAGACATATAGATAGATATTTAGACATATAGATAGATAGATTGAAAGAAAGATAGATAGATATATAGATAGATAGATATATAGATAGACAAATAGATTTTTAGATTATTAGGCTCATAGATAGAGATATTATTAGATAGATTGATTGATAAATAGATAGACAAATATATAGACATAGTTTCAAAGATATATAGATAGATAAATAGACAAATAGATATACAAATAGATAGACAAATAGAAAAGATAGATAGATAGATAGATAGAAACATAAATAGATTGATGGAAAGAATGATAGACATATAGATTGATAGATTGATATAAAGATAGATATATAGATTATCTGACTAACAAATAGATAGATATATAGATAAATAGATAGATAGAATGATAAATAGATTATTAGATAGATAGAAATAATGATAGATGGATCTATAGATAGACAGATAGATAGACAAATAGAACATCAAATAGATAAGCAAATAGAAAGATATTTATATAGATAGGTAGATGGGCAAATATTTACACTGATAGATAGATAGAAATATAGTCAGATAAATAGATAGACAGACAATCAGATAGATAAATAGATAGATAGGTAGGTAGATAGATATATAGATAGATAGATAGATTCATAGACAGACAGACAGATAGATAGATATTCATATAGATAGACTAATATATAAAGATATTAATAGACAAATATATAGATAGATAGCTAGAAAAATATATAGATAGACAGATAGACATAAACATAGATAGATAGATTGTTAAATACTTAGATAATTAAATAGATAAACAGATAAATACATAGTTATATAGATAGATAGATAGACAGACATATAGATAGATAGATAGATAGACAGACAGACATATAGATAGATAGATAGACCATCAGATAGATATGTAGAAAGACTAACATATAAATAGTAGACATACAGTCAGTTAGTTAGACTTATAGATAGATATATAGATAGATAGATTAATTTATAAAAAGATAGACAAATAGTTGGACAAGTAGATACATAGATAGATATCCAAATAGATAGACTAATAGATAAATAGATAGATATATATATATATATATATAGACAAATAGATAGATTGATAGATAAAAAATTAGATAGAAAGATATATAGAAAGACATATAGATAAAATATAGATAGATAGATAGATAGATAAACAAATAGAAAGATGGACAGACATACATACATATAGATATATAGATAGATAGACAGATAAAAATATAGAAAGATAGACAGATTGATAAATAGATAGATAGATATATAGATAGATAGATATATTGATTGATAGATTGGTAGATAGATTGATAGATAGGCATATTGATAGACAAGTAGGTATACAAATCAATAGATAGAGAGGCCTATAGATATATAGAAAGAAAGAAAGATAGATAGATAGATAGACTGATAAAAAAATAAATATATAGACACATAGATTGACAGATAGATTCCCAGATAGTTAGGTATAATGATAAAGATAGATAGATATATTGATTGATTGTTTGTTTGTTTGATTGATTGTTTGATAGATAGACATATAGATAGAATTACAGATAGTTTGATAGATAGATAGATAGATCAACATGTTTATTGATAGAAAGACTGATAGATAGATAGATACACATATATATAGATAGATAGATATATAGGCAGAAGGATAGACAAATTACTAGATTGATTGATAGACACATTGATTGATATATTGATAGACTAATAGATAGAAAGATTGATATACAATTAGATAGATAGATAAATAGATAGATAGATAGATTAACACATAGATAGATAGACAGATTGATAGATTGATAGATAGACAGATAGATTGATTGATTGATACATAATTAGATAGATAGAAAGATAGAGAGAAAGATATACAGATCAATAAACAAATAAATAGACAGATAGATACATAGATCGATAAACAATTAGATTAACATATAGATAAATAGATATATATAAAGATAGATAAATTGATAGATAAATAGAAAATCACATAGTTAGACACATAGATAGATACATAGATAGACACATAGATAGACATATTGAAAGATAGATAGATAGACCCCAAGCTAATTTGTTTAAAAAAATCACTAGCAAATTAGTTATCTAGAAATTTTTTTTTATAATTATATATTAATATCAAGCGATTAGTCATTAAATTATAATTATCAAAAAATATATCCATTTTGCTAGGGATTCTTCCCTACCTATTTAGCTCAAGTTTAATTTTTGTCATTAATCTATACTGAATTATTTTTATATATATTATTTGTTTTAATATTTAATGTAATTTTGTATATTAAAGGTCTGTCATGGTCAATGGATGAGAAATCTTTGAAAGACACCTTTTCTTATATAATTATAAAAATAGGATATTATAAATAAAAATTAAAAAATATGTAAATACTAATACAAATTTATATTAATTAAAACTAAAATAAATATTTTTTATTTTAGAAATTTTAAAATATTATACAAAATATTTTCTGAATTATTTAATTATGATATATAAATGTACTTATTAATAACTACATTAAATAATTAATTCTATAATCATAAACATTTTTTAAAATATTCGAATTAATAAATGAACATACGTAAACATTTGTATTTATAAAAACCAAATATAATTATTTGTATGATAAAAAATATTGACAAAAAATGTGAATTAACGGATAAACAACTAAATATTTATATTAATAAAACTTAAAATAACTACTTTTATGATTATAGGAATCTTTAAAAAAATATTTTCAAAAAAATTTGAATTATTTGAATTTTAAAAAAAATTCATATTTTTCCAAAATTTTAAATAAAATAAATTGATATTTAAGTATAAATAAATAGATATTTTAATTACATCTTAGAGGTGTCAAAAGGGCTAGGCTGTCCTTACGCTTTTTTTTCAGGCCCCTCTAGGCTAGCTTTATCTGCTTGTCACGACATGCCTGACATGGTGGTTCGGGTCAGACGTGGCCCGTGGATTAGAATCTACCCAGATTTGAATGGTTTGAATAGGGTTGGTCCGGTCGGTTCGACTCGGGGTGAGTCTTTTTTGAAAAAAAATTAAGGTTTTAGGGGGTGCGTCGCCTTGTCACAGTTGCCCATCGGGCATGTTGAGCCATTGCAGATCGTGTGTCACCGCTTTGTCCCCCCTGCCATTCCCAAATTCTAGGCACCCAAGCCGGACCTGGCATGACACATGGACTAAAATCCCTTGGAACGGCATTACATGATTCATATTGAGGGTCCGCCTGACATGGGCGCATGCATGACACTACAGCGTGGCTTTGGGCCGGGTCTGGGCAGCTCCCCCATTTGACACCTATATTATATCCAAAAACTTTTGATGATGTATAAAAAAAATTTCCCAAGGTGCTTTTAAAATAACACTTCAAATGTTTTTTAGGGTTTTAAATATATTTTTAAAAATATTACTAATGATATTTTTTTGTCCTAAAAACACTTAAAATTATTTTTATCCCTATAACTATTTTTGAAAAGAACTACCAAACTGGCCCTACATTGATTTGAATTCAAGTTTTATTTTTGCCCCTACTTAAATTTATAAGAATTAATCCTTTGAGTAAAATCTTTAATATTAGCTTTTTATATTCCGTTCTTATTAAAATAATAAATATATCTTTTTTTATAATCTCTTCTCACTTTAAGTTATGTTTAGGATTTTATAAATTATAAATTATAAATTATAAATTATATCAAATAATATGAATTTTTTTGCCAAAAAATTTATTTAATATTATATTCATAAAAATATATTAAATTCATAAAAATGTATAACCATATATATATATATATATATATATATATATTTATTTATTTATTTATTTATTAATATATGAAATACTTTTTTATAATTTTATAATATTTTTTTATTTATGAAATAATATTATAGATTTATCCATAGATTATTAAAAATATGAAATATTATAAATTTTGTATGGTTATATAATTATACAATTTAATTAATGTTATATGAAATAATATGTTTATAAAATAAAATAATATGAAATTTAGCAATAAATTTAGAGACGGATTTTCCCATGCTAATTAGCTAGAGAAAAAAGGCATTACTAAATTTAATATTTTCTATAAACCCAAATATGAAGTATTACTGCTATTGCGATGTTAGAAATTTGATGTGATTTTAGAAATCCAATGCTATTTTAGAGATCCGATGCGATTTCAGAAATTCGATGTGATTTCAGAAATCTGATGCGATTTCAGAAATGATATGTGATTTCAGAAATCTGATGCGCTTTCAGAAATCCGATGCGATTTCAGAAATCCGATCCGATTTCAGAAATCCGATCTGATTTCAGAAATTCGATGAGATTTCAGAAATCCGATGCGATTTCATAAATCCGATGTGATTTCAGAAAAATGCAACATACGGCACAGAATAGCCTGAGACCTAGACTAGAACACCATCATCCCAACAATGGCTGTAAGAATCTATAGCTTTTCCGTATCATCTCCAACATTCCCCGCTCAACTCATGCGTCTATATATCAGCCACTTTATTTCTACCATGAATTCTTGATTAATCACACTTATTTCTTCATCCAAATGGAACCCTCTTCATAATCTCCATAACTTCATCTATTTGAACCATCTTTGCATTGGCAAGCATGAACATCGACTTATACGAGCACCACAAAGGTCTCATGTAAAATATTGATAATGAAGAATGTATCGTTCTTCTTTTCTTTTTTTATCAATTTTTATGGTTTTAATGCAATTCCAATCTTATCATGTTATCGATTATTTCATTCTCACACATGTTCATGTTTTTATTAGCATCTCTATCTTTTGTATTATTCTTCGATCCATTTCACTTGAAATAATCAGGTTGTAGAGCATGCCAGCATATCTTACTATTGCATTAATCTATACAATATTTACATTTCTGAGCATAGACATATTATTATCATTGGATTCAATTAAATTAGGTTACTTTTATTATCGAGACTAGTTCGCTTTATGTTGATCCATTTATTTTAATTCATGTAGTTACTAGGTCAAGCAATTCGATTTCATCATAACTTAAGTACTACAACTACTAGGGTTCTTATGTAGAATGGTTTAAGAATTTGCTCAAATTCAGATCTTTGGGTTGAGTATCTTCGAATGGAACTTACATACCTCAACAAGCCGATGGCAAGGAATCATTATCTTGGGTTAACTTTATATTTTCATTATTATTTTTGATACTGTGTTCTCCTGGTCATATTAACATCACTACGATGAGATTTAGTCTCAATGTTTTATTGAGGGTAAATCTCAGTTGAGCCAGCAATATGGTAGATTGAAATATAGTAGAATTTATTTTTGGTAAGTATTATATTTATATTCCTTGTTACTTTGTTGCTGTTTGTTTTTTGATCGGTGATAGGGGGACCAATAATGGGTGACTTGTGTGCTCTGAGAAGCTTAATTGAGGAAGGTAGGTATCCAATCTTTCTTTTTTTATTACTTTGAGATGCATAATATACCTCATAAAATATAAAATGCTATTGCAGTTTGGCGAACAATGTATTTACATTTCAACGTGTTCCAAAGATTTTTATTTGTCATCAACTCATCTTATTTTTTTCATTTTTAGATGTTACATTACTTTCTTCAATGGGGCATTGCCATATAAAATTTGAATGGAAATTATCATTGAGCTAATATGTTTCTTAAATCAATGAGTTTTTGGCGCATACCTCAATTACTTAAAAATTGTTGGGCATGGATGCTGGATGTTAGAGAGAACCATTCATGATGATTTTCTTCACTAACAAACTAACTTATGAAAAAAGTAATCATTTGTGGCTCCATACTAATATTGAGGGACCAGTGGTTTTGGATATGCTCAAAACCTCTATATTCAAATTCAGAATATAAATGATTTATATGTGGATTCCATGCGTGTGTTTCTTATGGAACTTCTTTAAGAATATCTGAAAAAAAAAATATCATGGATGCACATAAGGTGCTGACATATATCAGATAAACAAAATAAATTAAAAATTTTTGGTTTGCGGGGACAAGCTATATATGTTTTGAGACTTTTGCAGAAATTTGTGAGTTAAAAAAAGATGTGGGACATTCTTCTATGTATGTCTTAGTTAGACAGACAGATAGGTAGGTAGGTAGGTAGGTAGATAGATATGTAGATAGATAGGTAGATATGTAGGTAGATAGATATATAGACAGATAGACATGATAGATAGACAGACAGACAGACAGGCAGACATACAGATAGATAGATAGATGGACAAATAGAAAGATAGACAACTAGACTGATAAACAAGTATATAAATAGATAAATAGTTAGATAGATAGATAATAGATATATTGACAGTTAGATAGATGGATAGATAGACAGATTGATATATTGATAGTTTGACAGATTTATAGATTGAGAAATAGACAAATAGATAGATAGATAGATAGACAGAAAGAAAGATTTATAGACCAGTAGACCAATAAAATAATAAACTGATAGATAGATCGACATATAGACATAAATATAGATAGACAAATAGATATATAGATATATAAACACATAGATAGTTACTTATATAGAAAGATACATAGATAGATTGATACATAGAATGGTAGAAATGCAAATATACATAAAGAGAAAAATTAATAGATATATATATATACAGATAGACAGATAAATAGATAGATTGATAGACAGAAAGATAGATAAACAAATAGATAGATAAATAGATAGAAAAATTGATAAAAAGACAGATAGATAGAAAGAGGAATAGACATATATATAGATAGATATATAGATAGGTAGATAGATATATAGATTAGATAGAAAGATAGATAGATAGATAGATAGACCGATAAACAAATAGATAGTTAGATAGATAGATTGATAAATATATAGTCATATAGACTAATATATATATATAGATTGATACACTAATAGATAGATAAATAGATCATCTGATAGACAAATAGACAGATAGATAAATTGATTGATTCATAGGCAAGTAGATATAGATAAATAGATAGAATATAGATAGATAAACATATTGACATAGAGACCGTTAAAATATGGACAGATAGATAGATAGATAGATAGATAGATAAAAAGATAGAAAGAAAGAAAGATAGATAGATAGATAGATAGTCATATAGATCAATAGATAGATAGATATATTAATAGATAGTCAAATAGGTAGATTGATAGATAGAAAGATTGATAAATTGATCGATAGATAAACAAATAAATTGGTCGATAGATGAATAGATAAATAGATAAATTGATAGATAGTTAGATAGTTAGAATAATAGATAAATATACAGACAGATATATAAATAGTCATATATATATATATTAAGAATTAGATAGATAGATTGTTTGATAGATAGATAGATAGACATATAGACAAATAGTTAAGTAGATAGATAGATATGCAGATATATTGATAGATATATAGATAGGTATATTGGTAGATAGGTAAAAATATAGAAATAATGTCAGATAGATTTAATAGAAAGAAATATAGATAGATATATAGATATATAGATTGATATATAGATAGTTCATTAGATTGGTTGATTGATTGATTATTTGATAGACAAATAAACAGATAGACAAATAAACAGATAGACAAATAAACACATAGGCAGACAGAGAGGAAGATAGACAGATATTATAGTTAGATAAATAGATAGGTTGTAAGATAGTTAGATATACAGATATAAAATTAGATAGATAGACACAGAGACACATTGATAGATAGAAAGATAGATACAAATAGATAGACACATAGACAGATAGATAGAATGATAGATAGATAGATAGATACACAGCCAATTAGATAGACAAACAGATAGATAGACAAATAGACTAATAGACTAATAGATAGATAGATCGATCGATAGAGATACAGATAGAGAGATAGATAGATAGGCAGATAGAAAGATAGGCAGATAGTCAAATAGACATATACATAGATTGACAAATAGATTGATAGTTAGATAAATAGATAGATAGATTAACAAATAAATATATAGACAAATAGACAAGTATACAAGTAGATAAAAAGATAGATACATAGACAAATAAACAAATAGACAAATAGATAGATAGATAGTCAAATAGATATAGACAGATAGACAAATAGACTAGTAGACAGATAAATAAATAAATAGATTGAAAGATAGATAAATAGACAGATAGACAAATAGAAAGATAAATAGATAGACAAATAGAAAGAAAGACTGATAAAAAGATATACTAGATACAAATATATAATGATACTTAGATAGACAGATAGAAAGATAAATTGATTCATACATAGATAGAATAGATTGATAAAAAGATTGATAAACCGAAAGATAAATAGATAGATAGATAGACAGATAGAGAGATAGCTAGATAGTTAGAGAGTTAGATAGGTAGATAGATAGGTAGGTAGATATGTAGACATGTAAACAAGTAGAATGGTAGACATATAGACATGTAGATAGGTAGAAGGGTAGCTAGATAGATAGGTATACAAGTAAACAAGTAAATAGGTAGATATCTTGATCGGTAGATAGGTAGACAGTTAGACATTTAGACATGTAGATAGGTAGACAGGTAGACATATAGATAGTTAGATAGGTTGACAGGTAGACAAGTATACAGATAGATAAAAAAACATATAGACAGCTAGATTGATAGATAAATATATAAATAGATAGATAGATAGACAAATAGTCATATAGATAGCTAGAAAGAAAGATTAATAAATAGATAGACATATAGATAGATATACATAC
This sequence comes from Sapria himalayana, assembly GCA_029783825.1. Lineage (NCBI taxonomy): Eukaryota > Viridiplantae > Streptophyta > Magnoliopsida > Malpighiales > Rafflesiaceae > Sapria > Sapria himalayana. Next base: position 25,313 of record JAREIK010013089.1, on the reverse strand, counting down.
ATATAGATAGATAGAAAAAAATGTTGACATATTGTTAGAGGGATAAATTGACAGATCAAAAGATAGAAAAAATTGATAGATAGATCGATACATAGATAGATATATAGATATATAGATAGGCATATAGATAGATAGATATATATATATATAAAGATATATAATTAGATAGAGAGATAGATAGAGAGAAATATAATTAGTACTATAGATAGACAGATAGATTGATTGATAGACAGATAGACATATAGTTAGTTAGACAAATAGATAGATTGACATGTAGATAGATGGGCAGATAGATAGATAGATATAAAATAGGAAAATAGACATATATATAGATAGATAGATAGACATATAGTCAGAACTGTCAGTTAGTCATATAGATAGATAGGTAGTTAGTTAGACAGGAAATAAGAAAAATAGATAGATAGATAGATAGATAGTTTGATAGAGAGACAAAAAGAAAGATATACATATCTATAGATAGACAGATACATAGATAGATAGAAAGAAAAGATAGACATATAGGTAGATAGACAGATAGACATATAGACATATAGACATATATACATTTTGATAGATTGATAGATTGACAGATAGAATGATTGACAGAAGGACATATAGATAGATTGATAGATAAATAGATAAACAAATAGAAAGATAGACAGATTGATTTATAGATAGATAGATAGATAGATAGTAGATAATTAAATAGATAGACATATAGAAAGATGACAGATAGATGGATAGATTGATAGAGTGTTAGATAAATAGAAAGATAGAATGAAAGATAGATTTGCATATTGAAAGATTGACAGATAGACAGATAGATAAATATAAAGATTGATTGATAAATAGATAGATAGTTAGATATGTAAATAGGTTGATAGATTGGTAGATAAATAAATAGACAAAGAGATAGATGCATAGAAAGATAGATAGATAGACATATAGGTAGATTTAAAGATAAACATTTGACTAAAAGACAAATATAGATAGACATATAGATAAATAAATAGACAAATATAGAGATAGACAGATAGATAGATAGATATACAATAAATAAATTGACAAATATATAGATAGACAAATAGATAGATAAATAGATAGGAAAATATATAGATATAAAGATATAAAGATAGAGAGATAGACAAATTGACAAAAAGATAGATAGAGACATAAAGATATAGATAGATTGATAGAAAGACACTAAAATAGATTGAGAGATTGACTAATTGAAAGATAGATAGATAGATAGATAGATAGATAGACATATAAACTGATAGAGAGATAGAAAGAAAGATAAATAGATAGGTAGAAATATAGATAGATAGTTAGTTAGTTAGACAGATAGACTTATAAATAAATAGGACAAATAGATAGGTAAATAGGTAGATAGATTGACAGAAAAATAGATAGACAGATATATAGATCAATAGACAGATAGATAGATAAATTATTAGACAGATTGAAAGATAGACAAATATTTTTTAATAAATAAAAATATAGATAGGCATATGGATAGATAAATAATTAGACTTATAGACATATAAATAGATAGACATACAAATAGATTGTTAGACATTTAGCTAGAAAGATAGATAATAAGATTCCAAGTAAATTAATAGAAAAAATAGATAGATAAGTAGATAGAATGATAGAGAGATATGAATTAAACATTTTGACATATAGATAGATAGAAATATAGTCATTTAGACAAATAGACAAATAAACAGACTGATAGTTAGATAGACAGATTTCCATAATGAATGATTGACAGATAAAAAGATAGAGAACTTCATAGATAGATAGATAGATAAATAGATAGACAGATTGATAGACAAATAGATAGATAGATCATTGGATAGATATATTGATAGAGAAATACATAGATAGATAGATAGATAAAAAGATAAAAAGATAGAAAGATAGAAAGAAAGATAGATAGATAGATTGATTGATTGATAGAAAGACAGATAGAAAAATATATAGATAGATAGTCAAATAGATAGAAAGACATATATATAGATAGATAGATATACATATACATAGATAGACAGATAGATAGATAAAAATATTGATAAATAGACATAATGATAGAGAGAAAGATAGAAATAAAAATAGATAGAAAATAGATCGAAAAAAAGTTCGATAGATAATTGATAGATAGATAGATATAGTGATAAACAGATAGACTAATAGACACTTAGACACAAAGACTGATAGAAAGATTGATATATAAATAGATAGACAGACATATAGATAGATAGATAAATAGATAATTAGATAGATAGAATGATAGATAGAAAAAATGATAGATTGATAGGTAAGTTGATTATGTAGATAGATAGACAGATAGAATTATAGAGAGATAAAAAGAAAAACAAATAGACAGATAGATTGATATACTGATAGAAAGAAAGATAGATAGACAGATAGATAGATAGATAGATCGATTGATAATGAGACAGATTGTTAAATAATAAGATTGATAGATAGGAAATAAAAAGATAAATGATTTGATAGATAGATAAACATATAAATAGATAGATAGACATAATAAAGATAGAAAGAAGATAGATAGATATATATATATATATATATATATATATATATATATATTAATAGAAAGACCATAAGATATATAGACAGAATGATAGAATGATAAATAGATAGACATATAGTTTGATTGATAGAAGGATAGAAAGTTAGATAGATAGATAGACTGATAGATAGCCATATAGATAGATATAAAGATAGATTGATAGACAGATAGATAATTTATAGATATATATACATATAGAGAGATACATGAATAAACAAATTTATAGATTGATAGATTGACAGATAGACAAATAGACAAATAGATAGATAGATATAAAGATATACATATAGACAGATTGATATATAGATAGATATACATATAGACATATAGACATATTGACATATAGATAGATAGAGAGATAGATAAAAAAATAACATATAGATTGATTGATAGATCGACAGATAGATAGATAGATAGTCAGATATATAGTAGATAGTAGACAAATAGACTAAGAGATAGATATACAGATAGATAGTCAAATAATCTAATAAAAAGATAGACAAATAGACAAATATACAAATAAATAGATAGTTAGATAGACAGATAGATAGATATAAGATAGAATCAGAGATAGATAAATAGATAAAAAGATAGAGAGATAGACAGATATATAGATAGGCAGAGAGATAGATATATAAATTTAAAAATTCACAGATAGATAATAGAAATATAGACAAAAAGACAAATAGAGAGTTAAAAAAGTTAGATAGGTAGACAAATAGACATATAGACAAAAAACTAGATAGAGAGATAGATAAATAAATAGTTATACTAATAGACATATATACAGATAGACATATAGACTGATAGACATATATACAAATAAATAGAAAGATAGATATTATAGATAGATAGATATACATATAGATAGATTGATAGATAGATAGAAAGAAAAATAGACTTATAGACTTAAAAATAGAGATAGATCGATAGATATATAATAAATAGCTAGATAGATAGTAAGATAGACAAATAGATAAATACACAGTTAGACACAGAAAGATAGATAGATAGACAAATATATAGATAAATAGATAGACATATTGATAGATAATTAGATATATAGATAGATAGACATAAAATAATAGATTGATAGACATACAGATAGACAAACAAGATAGATAGATAGATAGATAGATACAAAGATATATGATAGGTATGTAGATAAATTGATAGATAGAATTATAGATAGAATGATCGATAACTTTATAAATAGATGGATAAATAGAAAGATATATAGATAGATTGATAGATTGATAGATTGATAGATTGATAATATACAAATTGATTGATATACACATAGATAGACATACAGATTGACAAATAGTCAGATAGATTAGCAGATATAAAGATAGACAAATTGATAGATAGATAAATAGGCAGATAGATAGACAAATATAAAGTTAGAAAGATAGATAGATATAAAGATATAAAGATATAAAGATAGATAGAGAGGCAAATCGATTGATAGATAAATAGATAGATAGATAGACTGATAGATAGATTAATAGATTGACAAATTGCCAGATAGTCAAATATATAGATTAGCAGATTGAAAGATTGAGATTTTTGAAAGAAAGAAAGATAGATAGATAAATTGGTAGATAAATAGACTGACAGACAAATAGATATATTGATAGATAGTGCTATAGATTGACATATAGACAGATAGTTAGATAGATAGATAGATATATATATATATATATATATATTGATTGATTGGTGGATATATTGATAGATAAATAAACAGATAAATAGATAGACATATTATACAAATAGATAGATAAAGCATAAAGATAGATAGATAGATAAACAAATAGATAGATAGTCATATAGATATATAGACTGATATATAGATAGACATATATATATATATACAAATAGACACATAATTATATATATAGATAGATAGATAATAGATAGATAGACAATAGATATATAGACTGATAGATAGATAGATAGACAAATACACTAATAGAAAAATAGACATATTGTTAGATTGATAGATAAATAAATAGATAAATAGACAGAAAGACAGATAGATTGATAGATCAATAGATAGATATACAAATAAATATAGATATTATTTTAGAGATATATAAATAGATAGAGAGAGAGAGATAAATATATATATATATAATATAGAAAAATAGATAGATAGACAAATAGACACAGACAGACAGATAGATAGGTATATAGATAGATAGGTTGACTTGCAGACAAGTAGACAGGTAGACATGTAGACAAATAGATACGTAGATACATAGATACATAGATCGATATATAGATAGACAGATAGTTAAATAGAAATATAGAATGATAGATAATAGACAGATACAGAAATAGACCAACTAATAGAAATATAGATAATTTATAGGTATATATACATATATAGAAATTTATAGAGAGATAATAGATAGAATGATAGATAATTTATAGATATATATACATATAGAAAGATACATAAATAGACAAATAAACAAATTTATAGATTTATAGATTGATAGGTAGACAAATAGATAGATCGATCGATATAAAGATAGACATATAGATAGATAGATAGATAGATATATAGAAAGATAGATATATCGACATATAGACATATGAACATATAGACATATTGATAGATAGACAGATAGATATATAAACAAATAAACATATAGATTGATTGACAAATCAATAGATTGATATATAGACAACTATAAAGATACATAGATAGATGGATAAATAGATAGATAGACATACAGATAGAAAGATAGATATGCAGAAAGACATATAGATAGATATATAGATATACAAATAGATAGATAAATAGCTATACAAATAGAAAGATATAAAAATAGAAAGATATACAAATAGAAATATAGACAGATAGATATATAGTAGATATACAAATAGATAGATAGATAGATATAAAGATTGATAGACATATAGACATGTAGATAGGTAGACAAGTAGATAGGTAGACAAATAGATAGATTGATAAATAGAATGATAGAATGATTATTAGATAGAAAGATAGTTAGATAGTTAGATAGTTAGATAGAAAGATAGAAATAAATATATATAGATATATATAGATAGAAGATAGAAAATTAGATAATTATATATTTAGATAGTTAGATTGATTGATTAATAGATTGATATATAGATAGAAAAACAAATAGACATATAGGCCAATAGACAAAGACAATTAATATATATAGATAAATATACATATAGACAAATAGATAAATAGATAGATATATAGATAGACTGATAGATTAATAAACAAATAGGTCATTAAATAGATAGATAAATAGATAGAAAGATAGATAGATAGACAGATAGACAGATAAACAAATAAACATATAAATAGGTAGACAAATAGGCAGATTGTCAAATAGAAAATTAGACAGATAGATAGATACATAGATAGATAGATATATAAATTGTCATATAGATATATAAACATATAGAGAGATAGACTGATAGACAAAAAGACTGATAGAAAGATAATTATATAGAAAGATAAACATATAGATAGATAGACATATAGAGAGATAGAAAGATAGATAAATAGATATACAGATAAATATATAGACAGATACATAAATACATAGATATATAAATAGAGAGATAGATAGATTGACAGATTGATAGATTTATAGATAGACAGATAGACAGATAGGTAAGTAGATAAATAGAGAAATAGATAGAGAGACAGATATATATATATATATATATATATATATATATATATATATATATATAGACAAATAGATTGACAGACATACAGATAGATAGATAGACCGATTGAAATATAATTAGATGGTAGATAGAAAGAAACACAGATAGTCGTATGACAGATAGATTGATATAAATATAGATAGATAGACATATTGATAGATAGATTGATATAAATATAGATAGATAGAAATATTGACAGATTGATAGATTGATAGATTGACAGATTGACAGATTGACAGATTGACAGATTGACAGATTGACAGATTGACAGAGAGATATATAGATAGATTGATAGATGAACAAATAGATAGATTGATAGATATATAGATTGATAGAAAACGATATAGACAAAAAGATAGATATACAAATAGATAGATAGTAGATAGTAGATAGTAGATAGATAGATAGATAAAAAAATATAAATATAGATAGAATGATTGAAAGATAGACACGTAGACAACTTGATAGATAGAGAGATAGACAAATAAAGAGATATATAGTTAGGTTGATTGGTTGACAAATATCAAATAGATAAATAGAGAGATATATTGATAGATATACAGATAGACAGATAGTTTGATAAACAAATAGATAGATAGACTAATAGACTGAGAGATAGATAGACAGATAGATAGTCAAATAGACTAATAAAAAGATAGATAGATTGACAAATATATAGATAGACAGATAGTTAGATAGATAGATCGATAGATAACAGATAGAATCACATATAGATAGATAGATAAAGAGATAGAAAGATAGACAAATATTTAGATTGGCAGAGAGATAGATAGATTTAAAAATTTACAGATAGATAATTGGCATATAGACTAGAAAGACAAATAGAAAGTTAGACAAGTTAGATAGGTAGACAAATAGATAGTAAGATAGAAAAATAGATAGTTAAATAGATAGATAAATAGATAAACTGATAGATAGATAAATAGATAGACTGATAGATAGATATACAGCTAGACATATAGATAGCTAGACATATATACAAATAAATGGAAAGATAGATATTATAGATAGATAGATATACATATAGATAGATCGATAGATAAATAGAAAGATAGATAGACTTAAATACATAAAGATAAAGATAGATAGATCGATAGATAGTTAAACAGATAGATAGATAGATAGATAAACAAATAGATAGATACATAGATTGATACATAGATATACACATAGAAAGATAGATAGAGAGATAGATATATAGATAGATAATTAGATATATAGATAGATAAATATATAGAATAATAGATTGATAGATAGATAGATTGACAGACAGACAAATAGATAGATATAAAGATATATAGATAGGTAAGTAAATAAATTTATAAATTGATATATAAAAATATAGATCGAATCATCGATAACTTTATAAATAGTTTGATATATATAAAGATATATAGATAGATAGATAGGTATATAGATAGATAGGTATATAGATAGATATGTTCACTTGTAGAAAAGTAGATCGTAGACATGTAGACAAATAGATACATAAAAACATACATTTATATATAGATAGATAGAAAAACATATAGATAGATAGATAGGCACGTAGATAGCTAGATAAATAGATATATAGAATGATATAATAGATATATAGAATGATATAATGATAGACAGATATGAAATAAACATCTAGACATATAGAGAGATTAATAGATCAATAGTTAGATATACTGGCTGATAGTTAGATAGATAGACATATAGAAAGATATACAAATAGTCAGATAGATTGATATACATATAGAGAGACAGATAGATTGATAAAGAGTCTTATTGATAGATTGATAGATACAAAAATAGACAAATAGATAGATAGATAGATAGATAAATAGGTACACAGATAGACAGACCGATAGATAGATAATTATATAGATAGATAGTTTGATAAATAGATAGATAGATAGAAGATACATTGATAGATAGATAGACATATAGATAAATAGGCAAATAAATAAACACTATAAAAAATTCTCAAATAGCAAGAGAAATTTCCCTAACTTATTGGGCTTATCTCGTCGCTAAAATAGATTAACAATAGATTTATGATGCAAATTATCCCAAGCTAATGTGCTTTTCACAAAATTATAGCAATAAAAAAAAATTTTCTAGAAAATTTTTGAACGACGGAAATTCTCTACTAATTATATTTATTTCCTTGCTAATTTCGATTATAATTAAGAGTAGTAATTAATATTTTTCGAATGAATATATATATAAAATGTGCTAGCTAAATTAGCAAAGGAAATATCTCTAGCCATTTTCATTCTAAAACTATTTTCACAATTTTATTTTTTTACAAAAGATTTTTGATTACATATATTTAACTTTTATATTATATTGAAAAAAAACATATCCTATAAACTGTTATTTATATTTAAAAAAAGTAAAATCAGTTAATAAATTATTCTAATACAATAGTTACATCGTTAAAATAAAAACATAACATAGGTATATAATCTTTTAAAACTAAATTATCATTCTCATCATTAACTGGTGCATTTGTACTATGCTCTCTTGTGCGGGTACTCTTCTAGAACTCGGTGTGCTATCTCTCACGTCAAGGCTGCTAGTTGTGACTCCATATAGTTCATCTACTATTGCATTGCATTCTTCATTTCTTTCATCTCATCATTCACTTCTTTCATTTCATACTTCCTTCAAAAAGTAATCTGAAGATCCATAAACCTTCAACTGGCTTAGAAGTAGCTGTCATACATTTCTCAATGAGTTCCTGTGATAAAATAGAAAATAAAAAATCTATGCTAGATATTAATAAATTAAATATTATATTTTTCATTACACACTTAACTCTCAACATTTTTTGTAGTAGTCAAATAGTTATGGAACAACCAAAGTAGTGGCCACTTTCATAACAACTATATAGTTTTTACTCACATGATTCTACATGGAAAATAACTTTCTTTTATACATATAAAAAAACCCAACGAGCACAAGCTACATTTTGCACACACTACACCATGGATGCATCAAATATTCACATGGTGCACGTCCTATACATCAAGCACACATGCATGTTCACTGCACCACACACACGCTGTGCACTTCCAGGCAGTTATGCACCATGGCAAAGCATCTACGTGACCATATCTCATGGCATCGCATTCCGCTGGACCATGCACCCACTAACAGCATATGCTTGCAAAATAAATCAAACTCTGATAAGAACTTTTAAAAACACCTTTTGGCACATCTTCTGTAATCTCGAGCCGCTTGATCCATTTGATACTTTCTCCATTGGTGAATTGGCCTATCAACGTTACATGCATTAATGACTTCCTTAGTTGATATCATTGTACTTTATATAAGATTTGAGTTACCATAAATATGCTCCTTCAATGTTCCATTGTGCATGAACTCATAAACAAGCATACTGCCTCCCACTTGAAAATATCCAATGAATTGCACTAATTTTCTATGATGTATTCTTGCAAGTATAGTCATCTATAAGAGATGAAAAAATGGTCCAAACAACAATTAGCATCTACAATTCTTTGATAAGATTAAAGATATATTTTAGCATTGTGCGTTAACCTAGCAGTTATCATGGATAAAAAAAATAATATATGATTATGTTTTTTTTGTTGAGATATGTTTCTAGTTTGTATATAGTTCAGTCAATGAGCTACTCATAGTGTTCAGGGTGCTCCAATCTCATAAATTATATTTATTCACGCATCATGGTTAATAAAGTCACATTATTCCATTTTTACTTTCTAACATGATATCAAAGACCCAGACCACTAGAACTTTAAGACAATTAAAAAAAAAGAATTTTTCTTAGAGAAAGAAATAGTGAAAGGTTAGTTAAGAGAAGTCATTGTTAAGCTTGTTTTTCAAACCATAAAAGAGCTTAAGGATTAAAGCTATAAAGAATAGGAGAATTATTAAAGGTGTAAACTTATTCCATGGAAGATTTGCTTAGGAAAGTGATATGAAATATGAGAGCAAGAAAAATCATTATTCATATCCTATTTTTATCATTTATTATAAATTAAATTTGAATGAAACATAAAAAGAAGCCCATGAACACATGATATTCATCCATTATATGCACGAAAATGAATAGAAAGAGTACATTAGTTTGCATAAAACATGTAAAACATTATAACGATGATTTCTCCATCAGGTGGATTGCGTTAAGGATGTTAGACTTGTTCATCTCCATGATGCACCATTCATGACCATCTCATCCAACATAAAATGTGCCTTTTCCAAATGAAACATCGCTTCGAAAAAAAAGTCTAAATATGTATTCATATATTTAAATCTATATATTTGTTCATAACTTTGTGTACATTTATGTATAACTACTTTTAACTACTTGTATTAATATATATATATATATATATAACAATATGTTTAGCTATATATAACTCTCTTTTTAACTATATATACTATAGGTATAAGAACATATTACTATAAATAATTGTCTTTGACTATATGTATAACTAAAAAAACATTATAAATAACTATATTTAAATATAAAATTAACAACATATATTTAATATACATTTTAATATATTAGTATATAAAATGTATTTTACTATTTTTATACCTATAGATAACTATATGCATACATATATAAAATTATATGAAAAAGATATATACCTACATGTTAAATATAAGTATAACTATATGTGTAACTATATGAATAACCACATGTAACCATATTTATAATTACTTGTATAACAACATACAACATTATGTTTAACTACATGTCTATAACTATATATAAATATTAGTATAACTATGTTACACTATATAAAATTAAATATAACTATATTTGTAACTATGTATACACATATGTATACATATATGTAAATCTATATATTTGTTTATAACTTTGTATATATTTATGTAAACTACTTATAACTACTTGTATGAATATATCTATATATATAACTATATGTTTAGCTATATATAACTCTATTTTTAACAATATATACTATAGGTATAAGAACATATAATTAAAAATAATTGTCTTTGACTACATGTATAACTATAAAAATATTATACATAACTATATGTAAAAATATAATTAACATATATTTAAGATATATTTTTATGTATTAGTATATAAAAATATATTTTACTATATCTATACCTATAGATAACTATATGTATACATATATAAAATTATATCAAAAAATATATATTTTTACATGTTTAAATATAAGTATAACTATATGTGTAACTATATGTATAACCATATGTAACTATATTTATAATTACATGTATAACAACATACGACATTATGTTTAACTACATGTGTATAACTATATATAAATATTTGTATAACTATGTAACACTCTATATAATTAAATAAAACTATATTTGTAACTATGTATACATATATATATATATATATATATATATATATATGTAAATCTATATATTTTTTATAACTTTGAATACATTTATGTATATCTACTTATAACTACTTGTATGAATATATCTATATACAACTCTATGTTTAACTATATATAACTCTATTTTTGATTATATATACTACAAGTATAAGAACATATAACTATAAATAATTGTCTTTGACTACATGTATAACTATAAAAATATTATACATAACTATATTTAAAAATATAATTAACAACATATATTTAATATATATTTTTATATATTAGTATATAAAAAAGTATTTTACTATATCTATACCTATATATAACTATATGTATACATATATAAGATTATATGAAAAAATATATATAACTACATGTATAAATATAAGTATAACTATATGTGTAACTATATGTATAACCACATGTAACTATATTTATAATTACATCTATAACAACATACATATTTATGTTTAACTACACGTGTATAACTATATATAAATATTTGTATAACTATGTAACACTCTATATAATTAAATATAACTATATTTGTAAGAATGTATACATATATATAAATATATGTAAATCTATATATTTGTTTATAACATTGTATACATTTATGCATAACTACTTATAACTACTTGTATGAATATATCTATATCTAACTATATGTTTAACTATATATAACTCTATTTTAACTATATATACTATTAGGTATAAAAACATATAACTATAAATAATTGTCTTTGACTACATGTATAACTATAAAAACATTATACATAACTATATTTAAATATATAATTAAGAACATATATTTATAATACATTTTAATATATTAGTATATAAAATGTATTTTACTATTTTTATACCTATTGATAACTATATGCATACATATATAAAATTATATGAAAAATATATATACCTACATGTTAAATAATAGTATAACTATATGTGTAACTATATGAATAACCACCTGTAACCATATTTATAATTACTTGTATAACAACATACAACATTATGTTTAACTACATGTCTATAACTATGTATAAATATTTGTATAACTCTAGCATTTTATATAATTAAATAAAACTATATTTATAACTATGTATACATATATATATAAATATATGTAAATCTAAATATTTTTTTATAACTTTGCATACATTTATGTATAACTACTTATAACTACTTGTATGAATATATCTATATACAACTATATTTTTAATTATATATACTATAAGTATAAGAACATATAACTATACATAATTGTCTTTGACTACATGTATAACTATAAAAACATTATACATAATTATATTTAAATATATAATTAAGAACATATATTTATTATACATTTTCATATCTTAGTATATAAATGTATTTTACTATATCTATACCTATAGATAACTATATGTATACATTTACAATTATATAAAAAAGTATATATACCTACATGTTAAATATAAGTATAACTATATGTGTAACTATATGAATAACCACATGTAAATATATTTATAATTACATGTATAACAACATACAACATTATGTTTAACTATATGTTTATAACTATATATAAATATTTGTATAGCTATGTAACACTCTATATTATTAAATAAAACTATATTTGTACTTATGAATACATATATATATAAATATATGTAATTCGATATATTTTTTTATAATTTTGCATACATTTATGTATAACTAATTATAACTAGTATGAATATATCTATATACAACTATATGTTTAACTATATATAACTCTATTTTTAATTATATATACTATAGGTATAAGAACATATAACAATAAATAATTGTCTTTGACTACATGTATAACTATAAAAATAGTATACATAACTATATTTAAATATATAATTAACAACATATATTTAATGTACATTTTTATATATTAGTATATAAAAATGTATTTTACTATATCTATACCTATAGATTACTATACGTATAAATATATAAAATTATATGAATGAATAAATATACCTACATGTATAAATATAAGTATAACTATATGTGTAACTACATGTATAACTATATGTAACTATATTTATAATTACATGTATAACAACATACGACATTCTGTTTAACTATATGTGTATAACTATTTATATATATTTATATAACTATATAAAACTCTATATAATTAAATATAACTAAATGTGGCATTATTTCTTATCTTGACAATATTTTAATAGCTCATGGAGTTTGAACTTACAACCTCCAAGGAGGCTCATTTTTATCTCAAGATTCAATGTATCGAGCCTTTTGTTTTTGATGTGTCAATATATATATATATATATACACACACATTTAATTGATGTTTATAATATATAAATATATATAATTATTTATTTATTAATATAGTTTTTATATATAAATATAATAAATATATTAATATTGTTTTTTGTGTGTAGATATATATAAAAATTTATTGAACGCGTGGAATAATGTTAAAAAATATCGATAAATTTTCAAGCTCATTTAAATTCTTTGAAAAAAAACTGAGACATGAATATTAACAAACAAATCAAGCATCATTGAACTTCATTGAATTTTAATTTTACTCATTTATTCATATTAAAAATTTGTTACATTTTAAAAAAATATTTAATAAATAAAATTAAATATAAATCATAAATATATATGGAATACATTTGTATATCTTCAGAATGCATCAAAACACTTTGTTCTTGTTATTCTAATTGAATTTTGAGTATTAATACACATTATTACTAATAAAGGAGAGTTGTTAAAATATTATCATATGCTTATTTAAATAATATTGTAAAGCATTGTAATACAACAAAAATTTAATTTATCATTTTTATTTTATAATCTGAAATTGAAATAAAATATCATTAAACATTTTTATTGTGACTGATCACAAGACCATTGCATTTGCTAAGGGTGTGTTTTGATTTTGCTGTTTGTTATTACAAGATTCTTCTTTTACCTTAACTATTACCATATATTGTATTTTCCGTTGAAATTATATAATAGATATTTGTGTCAGAATAATATTGTGTAAAGTGTAGTTATTATCACAATAATATAAATTATCGAAGATCCTCCTCATGCACACAATATTAATCTGGATGTTCGTAGTAAATCATTACAAGTTCTAAAATCATTAATTACTAGTATTTAAGTGATGGTTAAATCTTTAATTTTGTGAAATTAATAATTTCCCATTTTTCGTATTGATTAGGTGTTAATTGAGGTGTATGTAAGTTTTCTTAACCAAACTATCTCTTGATTGTAGTATTCCACAAAATAATCATAGTGTTAATGTCTATGATCATTTGTATCTCTAATTAGTTTAAATTTGTAAGGCTAGAAATATATAATTGTAGCTTGCTTCACATCTATGTTTTCTAGTTGAATACTTTGTATGATATGTTTTCAATTCAAAATATGTTTTAATTCATGTCTGAATTCTTCATTAATTCATTTGCCAAGATTTCTTGGAATTAAATCTCCATTCCATTAATTTATTCTTTTTTTTTATTTTAATATTCAAAGATTGAGTTTAATCATGGTAAAAATTGTGCTATTTGATCTTCATTGATAAGTGAGAAGCTTACTCCTTCAAAATTTCATTTTATTTCTTTTTGCTTTCCTTTCTTGTCCATTCACATATTTTATTCCATTCATCTAGTAATAGCATGATATCTATTAATCTTTACCATGCTAAAAAATGCTTTATTTATTAAAGCAGATTCTGCAAATGTATTACCTCGATATTCAAAATATTTAATATTTAAATATTCATTTGTAAGGAATTTTATTTAATTATTAGTATATTTTGAAGTAATTATATGTTTCATTCAAAATAATAATTGAGCATTATTCTTTGCAAATAAAATAGGCAAAATGAGTTAGATCATCAGTGGATGTACAAAAGGTTTATTTAATGAAATTTTGGATCAATTTTTTTTGAGTAGGCTTGAAACTTTCATCAACTTAGCGGGTAGTCAATCAAGATGGATGGATGGAGAAAAAATTAAGTGTGTATGTAAGAACCTCAAGTGTCAGAATATCCCATTTCGTGATGTAAACACTATAAGATATCATTTGGCTAAAGATGGTTTTGTACAAAATAATTTTTTTTGGATTTATTATGGGGAAAATACAATCTCTCTGATCATTGATCAAAATGTGGGTACTGAAGTATATGCATGTGGTGAAGAAGCATCATACACATACCATAGAATGATCATGGAAGCTACTGGTGCTGACTTCAATTTGGTTTACATGGATGAACCACCAAAACCTGAAGCTTAGAAATTTTATTAAATACTTAAAGCTACAGATAATGAGTTGTGGCATGCCTATAAAACACATTCGCAATTGTCACTTGTGGCTCGACTTATGAGCATGAAATTAAAAAATCACATGTCTAAAAAATTATTTGATCAGGTGACATAACTAATAAAGTAGATTGTTTTGGAAAATAATTTGGTCACTAACAACTTTTACAACACTAAGAAGTTAGTACAAGGAATGAGTCTACTAGTATAAAAAATTGATTCTTGTTTCAATTGATGTATGTATATATTGAGGTGGTCAAAGTAATGTTATTAGCTGTAAGTTTTGTCATCATCTTTGGTTTAAGAAGGCACCTTGTGTTGTAGATCTGTGACAAAAGATGAAAGTTGCATTTAAGAAGATGTATTACTTTCCTTTAATTTTTCAATTATAGAGACTATATGCATCAATTGCTAAAGAAAATGATATGATATGACATTATGAACATGAGATTGAAGAAGGGATGATGTTTCTTCCATTAGATTTACTTTCTTGAAAATATATTAGTCATATACATCACGATTTTGCTGCTAAAAGTCAAAATGTGATATTAGGTCTCTACACTGATTGATTTCAGGCATTTGGCCAATCTGGACAATAGTATTCAACATGGCAAGTGATGGTAATGCCTTTTAATTTACCTCTGTGGTTGTGTATGAACGAGCAATATATGTTTTTGACAATTATGGTTCAAGGGCCAAAAAATCCGAAATACATGCTAGATGTTTTCTTATAGCTTCTTATAATAGTGTTAAATTATTTATGGGATATTGGCGTGAATACATATGAAATCTTAAAGAAGAAAAATTTTATTATGCGGGCAGCCCTTATGTGGACAATAAGTGACTTTCTAGTATATTAAATATTGTCTAGTTGAAGTATTGCAAGACAATTTGCATGCCTATATTGCATGAAAAAGTCTGATGCATTTACTCTCAAATTCAGTGGTAAATAGTCATGGTTTGATAATCATCATAATTTTTTACCTATGGATCATTCATTCCCAGAAATAGAAATGCATTTCGAAAAAATACATTAGTGATAACAGTTTCACAAGCTATTCATTCTGAAGATAATATTTTGGCAAAGATTCAGAGTTTAGGTATGAAGAACCTAACTGAAATGGATGTTATTGAAACTAATGGACCAATATGCAAAATATATGGATGGAGGAAATGCGATATATTTTGGGACATGCCCTATTGGAAGTCCAATTTAATTCATAATAACTTGGATGTAATGCATATTTAAAAAAATATGTTTGAAAATATTTTCAACATTATCATTAATGTAGATGGAAAAACAAAAGACACTTTAAAATCAAGACAAGAGATGAATGATTAATGTCAGTATCCTAATTTAAACTAAACGAGGCAACAAGAAAAATCTTTAAAGCTTGTTACACACTTGATAATAGGCAGGAATGATATTATGTGAATGGCTTAAAAATTTAAAATTTTATGATGGATATGTGTCAAATATGGGTAGATGTGTGTATATGAAGAATCTTAAGTTATTTGGAATGAAAAACCATAACTATCATGTATTTATGCAAAGATTAATAACAATTGTATTCCATGAATTACTTACCCTTTGTGTTTGGAAGGTCCTTACTGAATTTAGTTTGTTCTTCAAATAGCTTACTACAACCACAATCAAAATAGATAACATGGTGATGCTAGAGAATGGCATACCACTTATTCTTTGTAAGTTTGAACAAATATCCCCACAGAGCTTATTTGACTCAATGGAGCATTTTCCGGTTCATTTGGCATATGAAGCCAGGATAGCAGGGCTAGTACAATACAGGTGGATTTATCCTTTTGAAAGGTAGATACATAAAAGTAGCTGTGTTTTATTATTTCAAATATAAAGTAATATTGTGATTTAATATAATTGAAACCTAACATTTTTATTGTATGCATCTTCATAAGTTGAAATTGAATGTTAGAAATAAGGAAAAAATTGAAAGTTTAATTTGCAATGCATATTTAGTAGAATAAGCATCATCTTTTTGTTCTTATTATTTTGAGGATCATGTCGATACAAGGAATTGAAATGTGTCTTGAATTGATGATGGTAATGTGCTGCTAGAAGATGATTATGTGGATAAGTTATCTATCTTCAAGCACCCTGGAAGAACATTTGGAAGAGCAAAGAAAAGATGTATGACAAATGAAGAGTACAAAGCAACCTAGAGCTACGTATTACTTAATTATTAGAAGGTTGCACCATATATTGAGTATCTATACCCAAAATGGTTGTAGGTTTAATCATAGTTAAAATTGATTTACATTTTTCTTCCTCTGTTTATATTTGTGTAGTATTTATGTTGAGCAATTAAAAAACATGCAACCAATAATTTATAGCCATGAGGATGATTGTATGCTAGAAATATAATTTCTAAATTGTTTCAAAAACAATGTGAGAATTATTAAGTTTAAATTTTTGAATTATTTTATTTATTAGTATCTTTTAGTTTGTAACATCATTTGTATAATTTATGCAACAAGCAAATGATCCTTCAAATAGAAATTCCAATATTTTCATTCAGAATCTAAGTAAATGCCCATTTAGATATGTGACAACTTATCCTAGTTATTTTGTCAATGGATTTAACTTTCACACAATTATGTACGGTTCTTCTAGAGCAACAATGAATAGTGGTGTATGCATTAAAGGCTCAATTTATAGTGCAGATGAGATTGATTATCATGGTCAACTTACATAAGTTATTGAGTTGGAGTATCCTGGACTTGAAAATAATAGGATTGTATTTTTAAAGTGTGAGTGGTTTGATACTACATGAAATATGGGTACAAAGATTCATTCGGATTATAAGCTAGTTGATTTTACCTATAAACGTAGATATAATCGATATGTGCCATTTATTATGGTAATTCAAGCTGCTCAAGTATATTATTGTACATATCCATGTTTATCTCATGATAAGAAAGACTAGTGCGTTATATACAAAATTAAAGCTCGAACAAATTTTAAAGTACCAACATTTCAAGAAAGAAGTTCAAACTTAGCTATTTCACTGGCATTCCAATAAGATGACATTAATAATAGTGTTCCTGTGCATGTAGATGAAGATCCTATAAATTTATGTGACTAAAATAGTGGCCTAAAAGAAATTGAAGATGAATAATTTCTATCTAAAGATGAGTTGGAACTTCCATCAGAATCAGATGAAATGACAGAAGATCCTTTGGAGGATGATAGTGATGCTGATAATTTAATTGTTATGATTATTTTATAATATTATACTATCAAAGACTTTTTATATTTTGTTGAAATCTATTGCTGTGTATTATTCTAAAATGCATGGTTGTTCATCATATCTCTATTAATTGTTCTATGTTTTTATTTTTGTATTGTTGATGGCACCTAAAGGACGTGATAGTGGTGGAGGTGGATGTGGATGTAGAAATGGATGAAATTCATCTTGTATTTTACATCATGTTGCAAATTTAGTACCATCTCATACCTACAATATCCAGACTTCAACAGCACAGTCACCATCTCCATCTCCATCATCATATTTGACACCATTACCATCACCTTTATTAGATATAAGCCCACCACCCATTGTCCATCCTGCACACACTTTTTATCCATCATTAATTTCTACACCACCTTTTACACCGATAGTTCCCCCATTTACAATACCATCGACATTATAAAATGTTGTTCCTTCCTCTGCATTCAGTGCTAAGTTAGTAATTGAGATTGTGGATGAGAGGTATAAGAAATAGGTAAGTATTAGTTGAATAGAAAATTATGATGTTTCTTTTAGTAGTTTTTTTATATAAAGTATTGATTTACTTGTTTCAATATAAGAATACTATTTATTTGAATAGAAATATACAAATAGATATATAGATATTTTGAAAGATAGATAGATAGATAAATATATATAGATAGATTGATAGATAGATAGATTGATTGATTGATAGACAAATAGATAGATAGATAGATAGACATATAGGTAGATAAATAAACAAGTAGATATTAAAGATTTATAGATATATAGAGAGACATAAAAAAACAATTAGATAGACAGATAAAATGATAACCAGATATACAGATAAACTAATAGACTAATAGACTGATAGATAGATATATATATATAGATAGATAGAAATTAAGATAGATAGATAGATAGATTAATAGACATATAGATAAATAAATAGACATATAAACTGATAGACAGATAGACAGATATACAATTAGAAAGATCAATACATTGATAGACAAATAGAAATGATTATAATTAAATATATAGATAGTTAAATATATTGTCAGATAGATAGATAAATAGATAGATACTTAGAAAGACTGATAGACATAGATAAACACATTTATAAATAGATAGATTAATAGATAGATAGAGAGAGAGAGATAGATAGATAGATAGGTAGAAAGACACATTTATAGAGAGATAGTTAGATGGGTAGAGAGATAGAGAGATAGATAAATAGTGAGATAGAGAGATAGATATATAGATATATAGATAGATAGACAAAGAGAGAGATTGATAGATTGATAGATTGATAGATAAACAAATTTTTAGATATCATATAGATAGGCCTATATACATATAGACAGATTGACATATATACATATAGACAGATAGGCATATAAACATATACACAAATAGATAGATAGATAGATAGATAGTCAAACAGATTGATAGATAGACAGACAGATAGATAGATAAATAGATAGACATAGAGACATATAGACATATAGACAAATACATTGATAAACAAAGAGATCAGATATATATATATATAAATAAAAATATCGATTGATAAATAGATAGACAAATAGAATTATAGATTGATAGATTTATAGACATATAGACATATAGACTCATATACAGATAGACAGATAGATAGATAAACAGATAAACAGATAAGCATATAGATAGATATATAGACAAATATATAGATAGTCAGATAGACAGATAAACAGATTGATAGACAAATAAATAGATAGACAATTAGATATATTGAAATATTGACAAATACACAGATATATAAATATACAGATAGACATATAGAAAAATATACAAATAGATATATAGATAGATTGAAAAATAGATAGATAGATAAATATATATATATAGATTGATTGATTGATTGATTGTTAGATTGATTGATAGCTTGATAGACAAATAGATAGATAGATAGACATATAGATAGATAAATAGACAAATAGATATTAAAGATTTATAGATATATAAAGAGACATATAGACAAACAATTAGATAGACAAATAAAATGATAACTAGATATACAAATAAACTAATAGACTGATAGATAGATCAATATATAGATAGATAGAAATTAAGATAGATAGATAGATAGATTAATAAACAGATAGTTAAATAAATAGACATATAAACTGATAGACAGATAGATAGATATACAATTAGAAAGATCGATATATTGATAGACAAATAGAAATGATTATAATTAAATATATAGATAGTTAAATATATTGTCAGATAGATAGATAAATAGATAGATACATATAAATAATGATAAACATATAGATAGATATATTCATATATAAATAGATAGATTAATAGATTGATAGATAGAGAGATAGAGAGATTGAGAGATAGATAGATAGGTGGAAAGACACATTTCTAGAGAGGTAGTTAGATAGATAGAAAGATAAAGAGATAAATAGATAGCAAAATAGAGAGATAGATAGATATATAGATAGATAGACAAAGAGAGAGATTGATAGATTGATAGATGAACAAATTTTTAGATAGTCAAATCGATAGACCTATATACATATAGACAGATAGACATTTATACATATAGACAGATAGACATATAAATAAATACACAAATAGATAAATAGATAGTCAAACAAATTGATAGATAGATAGACAGATAAATATATAGGTAGATAAATATATAGATAGTCAGATAGATAGATACACAGTTAGATAGACAAATAAATAGATAGACAATTAGATATATTGAAATATTGACAAATACAGAAATAGACAGATATACAGATAGACATATATAGATAGATAGATAGACAGATAGATAAAGATAGATAGATAGATAGACAGATAGACAGATAGATAGATAAACATATTGACAGATAAATAGATAGACATATAGACATATAGATCGATAGACAGATAGACAATTAGACAAATAGATAGATATATATATATTGACAGATATATAGATAGACAAATAGATAGATAAACAGAAAGCCATATATAAAGATAGATAGTTAGATTGATAGATTGATATATAGGCAAGTAGATATATAGATAAATAGATAAATAGATAAATAGATAGACATATATATTATTATACAATTAGACATATAGAAATAGTAATGGATATACAACTAGAGAGATAGATAGATAAAAGATAAAAAGATAGACAGATAGACATAGACAAATAGACATATAGATAGCGAGAGAGATAGAATGATTAACAAATAGAAAATAGATAGATATACATATAGATAGATAGATAGACAAAATGACATATAGACAGATAAGAAGATATATAGATAGATAGATTGAATGATTGATATATAGATAGGTAGATAGGTAGATAGGTAGACAAGTAGACAGGTAGATAAGTAGATAGGTAGATAGAAAGACAGATAGAGAGATAGATAGATAGACATATAGAATGATAGATAGATAGATAGATAGAATGATAGATAGCCAAATAGATAGATAAAAAGATAGATAGATATATTGTTAGATAAAAAGATTTATAAATAGAAAAGTTGATAGATAGATAAATAGATAGATAGACTGATATAATGATAGAATGAAAGATATATAGATAGATAAACAAATAGATTGATAGATAGTTAGAAATATATATAGATAGATTGATAGATAGATATACAGATTGATTGATAGTTAAATAGATAGATTGATAGATGGAAAGATTTAAAAATTAATATATAGATTGTAAAATAATAACGTAGATAGATAGTCAGATAGATATATAGATAGATAGCTAGATTGATATATAGATAGATAGATAGATATATATAGATTTATATATTGATTGATTGATTTATAGATTGATAGATAAATATACAAACAGATTGATAGATAGATTGATTGATTGATCGATCGACAAATATATAAATAAATAGATAGAAAGATAATTAAATAGATAGATAGATAGCTAGACAAATAAATAGAAAGACAAATAGATAGACATACAGATAGTTTGATAGATAAAGATACAAATCGAAAAATAGACAGATAGAAAGATAGGTAGATATATTGATTGAAAGATTGATAAATAAAAAAGTAGATAAATAGATAAAAAGTTAGTTAGACAGATATAATGATAGAATGAAAGAAAGCTAGATAGATAAACAAATTGATAGATAGACAAAAAGATAGATTAATAAGTAGTTAATTAGATAGAAAGAAAGATATATAGATTGAGAGATAGATAAATAGATAGATTGATTGATAGTCAAATATATAGATTGATAGATAGAAAGATTTATAATTTAATAGGTAGATAGGAAAATAATTACATAGATAGATAGTTAAACAGACATATAGATAGATAGCTAGATTGTTAGATATGTAGATATATAGATAGATACATACATATATTTATTGATTTATTTATTTATTGATAGAAAGACAAATAGATAGACAAATAAATAGATAAACAGATAGATAGATAGATAGACAGATAGATAAATAAATAGATAGATAGATAATTAAATAGATAGATAGATAACTAGACAAACAAATAGAAAGACATATAGATAGATAGACATACATATAGTCTAATAGATAGAGAGACAAATAGACAAATATATAGATATACAGATATACAAATAGATAGATAGACAAATAGACAGATAAACAGATAGACAAATAAATAATATATATATATATATATATATATATATAGGAAAATAATCAAATAAATAGAGAGAGTGAGAGATAGATATATAGATAGATAGATATATAGACTGATAGATAGATGGACAAATTATTAGATTGACAGATACACAGATAGACAAATTAGTAGATAGTTAGATAGACTAATAGACATTTCAATAGATAGATAGATAGACAAATAGACTAGTATATATGTAGATAAGTAGACTTGTAGACAAGAAGATAAGTAGAAAGGTAGATAAGTAGACAAGTATATAGGTAGATAAATAGATAGATAGATAGATAGACACATAATATATATGTTGATAAATCGATAGACTGATAGACATATAGACAAGTAGATATGTAGATAGGTAGACTAGTAGATAGGTAGACATGTATACAGGTAGAGAGATATACAAGTAGACTGGTAGATTGGTAGATAAGTCGACATGTAGATATTTAAATAGGTAAAAGGTAGATATCAAAATAGGTAAATAGATAGACAGGTTGATAGGTAAACATACATACATACATATATATATATATATAGTTATATAGATTTTTAGATAGATTCATTGATTGATTGATTGACATATTGGCAAATAGACAGAGTGACTAATAGATAGATAGAATAATAGATAGATAGACAGATAGATATATAGAAAGATAGACAGATTGATTGATTGAAAGATAGATAAAGAGAAAGATAGATAAATAAATTGATAGATAAATAAATAGTATATAGAAATATTGATATATAAACATATAGATAGATAGATAGATATATTAACAAATTGATGGATAGTTAAAAGATAGATTGAGAGATAGAAAGATGATAAATCAAAAGACAGAAAGATAAAAAATATATAGATATATATATTCAAAAATAGAAAGATAAATAAATCGGCTGACAGATAACCTTATAGATAGATAGACAAATAGATAGATAGATAGATAGATAGATATAAAGATAAATAGATAGTTAGATTGATTTATTTATTGATTTTTTATAGATTGATAGACAGGTAGACAGATAGACAAACAGATGAATAGATATAAAAATAGACAAAAGGGTAGATATTACAATCAGAAAGATATACATATAGATAGATAGGTAGGTAGGTAGAGAGATAGACATGCAGATAGTTAGATAAGTAGACATGTTGATAGGTAGACAAGTACACAAGTAGATAGGTTGATGGTTATGCAAGTAGATAGGTAGACATGTAGAAAGGTAGAAAAGTAGACATGTAGATAGGTAGATATGTATACACATAGATAGGTAGACTGGTAAAAAGGTCAATAACTTGACAGATAGACAAGTAGATAGGTATATAGGTAGACA
>JAREIK010013088.1:0-14849 GCA_029783825.1 Sapria himalayana | reverse complement strand
AGAGATCGATGTCGCGACATAAGGAAGACACAAGTTCAAGGCTGCAGACTCAAGTTGATGTCGCGACAAGAGATCGATGTCGCGACACTAGGAACGACAGTTCAAAGCTGCAGAGCCATAAAGAGATGTCGCGACAAGAGATCTGTGTGCGACATCAGAAATCATCAGTTGAAGGACTGCAAAGACATGAGCTGATGTCACGACAAGGGATCGATGTCGCGACATCAGGAACGAACAGTTGAAACCTGTGGAGCCATAGAGTGATGTCGCGACAAGAGATTGATGTCGCGACATCAGGGACTGACCAGTTAAAGGTTGCAGAAAACAAAGTTGATGTCGCGACATTGATTCCTTGTCGCGACATAAGGTGCTTGCAAGAAAACAAAGGAATATCATGACTTACTGATAAATGCTGCAACAAGTGCCAAACTAACTGATGTCGCGACAAGGGATTGGAGGTCGCGACCTGAACAGTAACATGGGCCAGTCCACTTGGAAATCCACAAAAGACTGCATTGGAATTAGGGCCCAACTTCAGAACCCTATAAATACGAAGCTGCTACCAACAGAAAAGTAGCTCTTGGCGACTTGAAAGAGAGATCTGGGTTGCTGAAGGCTCCTGTATTTTTATTTTCTTTTCTTTTCTTTTGCTTTGTTTTCGTTTTTCTTTCCATTTTATTTTAGATTAGATTAGTTTGTATTTCGTTTTAAAATTGGATTTGAACGTTAGCTGTAAAGGATTGAGCTGAATGCAGATTCATATTTCTTAAAATTACTGTCTGGTTGTTTGAGTTCCAGACAAATTTTGGATTTCGAACACCCAGTTTCCTATTTACAGTGGTTTTCTTGATCAGCAAGCCAATGTATGGTATAATCAGTAATTTAGAAACCCAGCTTCCATTGAATTGACGTTATTGTCAGAAATAATCTTTCCTGCAGTATTTTATTCATTATAGCTGAACTTCAGATGTTAAATCGACTTGCTGGTTTTGCTCGTTCTTGTTTTTGATCCCAATTTCAGTCTCTTGTACCCATAACGAGGTTGTTTCAGCTCTGATTTCAAGGAGGCCCTCTGGGTGACACAGAGAAGGCATTCCTGAGAGTAAGAAATAATTTCGGGAAGGTATTTGAACCTAATATTGCTGATCTAATGCGCTCTGCATATTTAAATCAATACATCCTCTTCTCAATTGTAACCGAGAATGAGTTGAGTGAGTTATTAATTTCAGTATACAGAGATTTCACCTCAATTCGAATAGTGAATTCGATCCCGTGTTAGCAAGGATCTAATCAAGGAAAGAGTAATCTATTCTAATTTTGAGGATGAGGAACCAGTATAGTGCAAACCTCGGCAATGACTAAATTGAAGGAGCTCAGGTCTGCAGTCCATGTTGTGGGTATGAAGTATTGAGAAAGAAAAATACCCAGAACAAGGCTATTAGATTTAAAAGTAGTTATCTCACCCTCTGTGTTCGAGAGAAACAGTTAAGGTGAGATGATGAACTGTGTGGTGTGGAGAGATCCAGTCACACTATATTAATCCTTGGACTAGTTTTAAAGATCTGTGGTTCAGAAAACAAAAGTTACAGTACAGACTGTAGGAATTGATTCTTCACAATAGCTGACTATTCAATGTTTTCTTTAGAGATAACTGTTAAATCTAAATTGGTATTTTGATATTTCAATATTCAATTCATTTGTTATTCATTCAATTTTCTTTACATCATTCTTTTCAAGCTGTCAAAGCAAAATCTCATTATCGTATTATCGTCCAAACAGTATGGAGATTAATTAGTTTGAGTAGTTGATTGAAAAATTCTTGAGATCTCTGTGGGATCGATATCTGGACTTAAATCCATTTTATTACTTGTCGACCTGTGCACTTGCAGTATACTGGATCAAAACCACACGAAAATGGTTTTCTCTTACAAAAATATCTTTTAATCAACGTGATACTTAAGGAAACTCACACTCAAGTTTAATGGTTTATTTACTGAGGATTAGACAATAGTCCTTGGGTAATAAGTCTTAAATTTGAATAGGTGTTTTGATCCATAACAATTTATTGATGTAGTCTTAACAAGTTTTATGGCATAATTGCTGGGGATTAGATAATAGTCCTTTGGTACTAGTGTCATAAATTTTATACATCATCTGATCCAGTCAACAAGTTTTATGGCGCCGTTGCCGGGGATCGAAGGAATTTAGTAAATCAATATTCAGACGAAAGAAGGAAATACTGATTTGGACATTTTTTTAAGAAAAAGAACAAAAAGAGCTTTTCAAGCAGTGGTTATTTTTAGCTACTAACCTTTAACGAACCATATTGAAAATATTTGTTGATCAGACTAATCCTATTAATGTAAGTGTGTTTTGATTTCAGGGACAAAATTTTAATGCATAGGAAACAGAACACTGATCTGATTCCAGCAGACACAGAATTAGAGAGAACACTCAGAAGCTTGAGAAAGATAAGGAAGGCAGAAAACTCAACCATGGCAGATGAAAGACAGGATCAGAATGAAGTACATAGAGAAGCAGCTAGAAGGCCTCCAATCACTGATACTATGGAGGACTTCTGGAAGCCTATTATTCAAGATGAGTACTCTGCAATCAGACAGCCAGCTATTGATGCAAATAATTTTGAACTTAAACCAGCACTAATTACAATGGTCCAGCAGCATCAGTTTACTGGTCATCCCACTGAGGACCCAAACGAGCACCTGGGAAGATTTCTCAGGATGGCTAATACAGTAAAGTTAAATGGGGTGAGACCAGAAGTCATCAAACTGCATCTATTCCCATTCTCTCTAAGAGATACAGCAGCTACATGGTATGAATCTTTACCATATGGTTCTGTTGATACTTGGGAAGAGTTAGTAGAGGCCTACTTAGGTAGATTCTTTCCCCCAGCCCTCACCTCAGAGAGAAGGAGGGAAATCATTGTGTTTCAGCAGGGGGAAGATGAAAGCCTGTATGTAGCTTGGGAAAGATTCAAACGGTTGCTGAGAAGATGTCCAATGCATGGGATAGATCTGAAAACTCAGATGGACATTGTATATCATGCCTTGAATGATATATCAAAGGGGATCATTGATGCTTCATGTTGTGGAGCATTCAAAAGAAAAAGTGCTGAAGAGGCAAGAGAGCTGATTGAAGACCTGGCTAAATGCAATATGAAAACTCCTTCTGAGTTTTCAAGAGGAAACAGCAGAGGGAAGGGGATCATGGAGCTGAGCAAGATGACAGCCATGGAGGCCAAGTTGGATGCCATTATGCACAGGTTGGACAAGCAAGAAAGAAAGACACACACTGCCCATGAGATAGGAGCAGTTGAAAGAGAGTTATTGAAGGGAAGTGCTGAGGGAGCTACTGAAGAACAATTCTATGATGCTGAAGAGGTTAAGTATCTGGGTGAGCCAAGAAATTACCATTTCAAACCCAATACTAACCTGCCAGCACATTATCACCCAGCACTGAGGAACCATGAGAACTTCTCATATGGTGGAGGGGCTTCGCAAGGCCCAAGGCATGGACAGAACCCTCAACAGGGTTATCAACAGCCACCAAGGTTCCAGCAGCAGCAGCAAGGAAATGAACACAGAAATGAATATCAGGGTCAGAGGAGGGCCCAATCTTTTGAAGAACAGATGCTGCATTTCATGGGGGATAATAAGAAGCTGTTGAACCTCCATGAACAAAAGTTTGCAGAATTGGAAGCAACTGCTACCAATTCTCAAATTTTTCAGAACACCACCAATGCATCCCTGAAGAACCTGGAGACACAAGTAGGGCAGCTGGCCCTAACCCTGCAAAGCCAGAGGAAAGATGCCTTCCCAAGTGACACAAAGAAGAATCCAAAAGACTGCATGGCTGTGCAGCTTCGAAGTGGGAAGGAGTTAGAAAAGATGAAAGAAAAAAATGACAGCAGCAACAAAGAAGAAAGCCCAGCAAAGGAAGAAGCACTGGAGGAAAAGAAAGAAGGAGTGGACAGGAAGGATATCAAAGGCTCTAGACCTGCAGTCCCATTTCCACAGAGACTGCAGAAATCCAAGATAGAGGAGCAGTTTGCAAGGTTTTTGAAAACCTTTCAGAAGCTAGAGATCAGTATGCCCTTTACAGAAGTGGTGACTCAGATGCCACTCTATGCAAAATTCCTGAAGGACATGCTGAGCAAGAAAAGAAAGATAGTAGAAGAAGGGATCGTGAATCTCACTGCTACTTGCAGTGCTGTGATAAAGAAAGAATTGCCAGAAAAGATGAAGGACCCAGGGAGCTTTACAATTCCTTGCATCATTGGAGGAGTTGAATTCCAGAAAGCTCTCTGTGACTCAGGAGCTAGTATAAACTTGATGCCTCTTTCTGTTGCCAAGCAATTAAGTTTGGGGGAGGTTATTCCCACCACTGTTACTCTTCAAATGGCAGACAGATCGATGGTGAAACCTGAAGGAGTCTTGGAAGATGTGTTGGTCACTGTTGGGAAATTTGTTTTTCCAGTAGACTTCATCATTCTGGACATGGAAGAAGATTCACAAGTACCCCTGCTACTGGGGAGGCCATTCCTAGCTACTGGAGCTGCCCTGATCGACATGCAAAAAGGAGTTCTTACCTTGAGGGTTGGAGAGGAAGCTGCTGCTTTCAACTTGATCAAAAGCATGCAGAATATAGATATAGACAGAGAAAATTGCAATGTAGTTGATGATGTCTATACCTACAACCCTGATGTTCACAATGATTGTAATGCTCAAATTTTTATCAATGAAAAAGAGATGAATTCCCAGTATATTGAAGATGACTACTCTGATTGTCCATACAACAGTTTTCATTCTATAGAAACTGTGTTGAGCCTGAAGCAAAACAGAAATGACAAAGGGGAAAATAATGAAAAAGGGGAAATTCATCAAGAAACCAGTGAAGAGGGGCTAGTGTTGAAAGAGTTGCCAAGTCATTTGAAGTATGCTTACTTAGAATCACCAAAGAGAAGACCTGTGATTATCTCTGCTAGACTCAGTGATGCTGAGGAACAGAGGTTGTTGAAAATCTTAAAGAAGCATAAAGAGTCTATAGCTTGGTCCATTGAAGAATTGAAGGGTATCAGTCCATCAATCTGCATGCACAAAATTCTGCTAGAAGAAACTTCAAAGCCATCTGTAGAACATCAAAGGAGACTGAATCCAGTGATG
This sequence comes from Sapria himalayana, assembly GCA_029783825.1. Taxonomy (NCBI): domain Eukaryota; kingdom Viridiplantae; phylum Streptophyta; class Magnoliopsida; order Malpighiales; family Rafflesiaceae; genus Sapria; species Sapria himalayana. Next base: position 9,666 of record JAREIK010013088.1, on the reverse strand, counting down.
AAGGAAGTGGTCAGAAAGGAGGTCCTCAAATTGCTGAATGCTGGTTTTATCTATGCAATTTCAGACAGTCCTTGGGTGAGCCCAGTCCATGTGGTTCCAAAGAAGGGTGGGTTTACTGTGATCCGCAATGAGAAGAATGAATTGATTCCAACAAGAACAGTGACAGGATGGAGGGTATGCATTGATTACAGGAAGCTGAACACAGCCACCAGAAAAGATCATTTCCCTTTACCCTTCATTGATCAGATGTTGGACAGATTAGCAGGACACCCTCATTTTTGTTTCTTGGATGGCTATTCAGGATACAATCAGATTGCTATTGCACCTGAGGACCAAGAGAAGACCACATTCACATGCCCCTATGGTACCTTTGCCTTCAGAAGGATGCCATTTGGGCTGTGTAATGCTCCTGCTACATTCCAAAGGTGTATGATGTCAATATTCTCAGACTTGGTTGAAGAGGTTATGGAGATTTTTATGGATGACTTCACTGTGTATGGATCCAGTTTTGATCAGTGTTTGGAAAACCTGGAAACAGTGCTTCAAAGATGCCAAGACAAACAGCTAGCACTGAATTGGGAAAAATGCCATTTTATGGTAACAGAAGGTATTGTTCTTGGGCATAAAATTTCTGCTACTGGACTGGAAGTAGACCAATCCAAGGTATCCATTATCAAAACTCTTGCACCCCCTACCACAGTAAAAGGAGTCAGAAGCTTCTTGGGGCATGCTGGATTTTATAGGAGATTCATCAAAGACTTCTCAAAAATAGCCAGACCAATATGCAGATTACTGGAGAAGGATACAAGGTTTAATTTTGATGACTCCTGCAGGGCTGCTTTTGAAGAAATCAAGATCAAATTGGTTCAAGCACCTATAATGGCTGCACCAGAATGGGATCAGGGATTTGAAATAATGTGTGATGCCAGTGATTTTGCAATGGGGGCTGTCCTAGGGCAAAGAAAGGAGAAAGTATTCAGAACTATATACTATGCTAGTAGAACTTTCAATGAAGCACAAGAAAATTACTCAACAACTGAAAAGGAGATGCTAGCCATAGTATTTGCTTGTGAAAAATTCAGGCAATACATTTTGGGATCCCATGTTATTATTCATACTGATCATGCAGCAATCAAGTACCTGATGTCAAAGAAGGAAGCTAAACCAAGATTGATAAGGTGGGTGCTGTTATTGCAAGAGTTTGACTTGGAAATCAAGGATAAAAAGGGGTGTGACAATGTGATAGCTGATCACTTGTCAAGAGTAGAAAGAAGCACTGCTGAAGAAGAGAAAGTAATATTGACAGAGAACTTCCCAGATGAGCAACTGTTTAAAGTTTCTTTCCAACTTCCATGGTATGCTGATATTGTGAACTATTTAGCTTGTGGAGTAATTCCTTCAGAATTCAGCTACCAACAGAAGAGGAAACTTAGAACTGACAGCAGGTATTATATTTGGGATGATCCATTATTATTTAAAAGAGGTGCTGACATGATAATAAGAAGATGTGTGCCAGAAAATGAACAAGGCAAAATTCTGAATGAATGCCATGCATCACCATATGGGGGTCATTTTTCAGGAGAAAGAACAGCTCATAAGATACTCCAATCTGGGTTTTATTGGCCCACTATCTTCAGAGATTGTGCTGAGTGGGTTAAATTGTGTGATAGATGCCAAAAGATTGGAAATATCAGCAGCAGAAATGAAATGCCCCTAAGAGGTATAATGGTGGTGCAAATCTTTGATGTATGGGGAATAGATTTTATGGGACCATTCCCACCATCATTTGGGAACCTGTACATACTGCTAGCAGTTGATTATGTTTCCAAATGGGTAGAAGCAGTGGCTTGTCCAAGGAATGATGCTAATACAGTTGTGAGCTTCTTGCAAAAGAATATTTTGAGCAGATTTGGAACACCCAGAACTATCATTAGTGATGGGGGAAGCCATTTTGCAAACAAAATATTTGCAAAGCTCATGAGCAGGTATGGGATCAAGCATGTAATGAGTCTAGCTTATCATCCCCAGACCAATGGACAAGCAGAAATTTCTAACAGGGAGATTAAAAGAATACTTGAAAAGACTGTGAGCTCAAGCAGGAAGGATTGGTCTTCCAAACTTGATGATGCACTTTGGGCTTACAGGACTGCATACAAAACTCCCATTGGAATGTCCCCATACAGAATTGTTTTTGGCAAACCATGTCACCTACCTCTGGAATTGGAATACAAGGCAATGTGGGCCATCAAGAAGTTGAACTTCGATTTTAAAACTGCAAGGGAAGAGAGATTGCTCCAACTGTCTGAATTGGAAGAATTGAGAAATGAAGCCTATGATAATGCTAGAATCTACAAGGATAAGACAAAGAAATGGCATGATCAAAAGATCCTAAGAAAAGAGTTTAGAGCAGGGGAACTGGTTCTACTGTTTAATTCTAGACTGAAATTGTTTCCAGGGAAGTTGAAATCGAAATGGAGTGGGCCATACACAGTGGTGTCAAGCAATACATTTGGAGCAGTAACATTAAGGACTGATACTGGAGAAGAATTCAAAGTCAATGGACAAAGATTGAAGCACTATCAAAGCAGGGAGGAAGGAATGGAAGAGCTCCAGCTGGTTATCTAGAAAGAAGAAGAATCAAAACAGCAAGTCTAGCTAAGGACTCAAAACTGAGCAGCTGATGGGAGGCAACCCATAGAAAATTTAGTTTCTGTTTTTAGATTTTGAATTTTTTTTCGCAGTCATATCGTTTTGATTAGTTCTTATAAAGATAGATTTAATTTTGAGAAGTTAATTGTAGTTTAATTATATTTTCTTGAATCATGCAGTATGCATCTGCAAGGCTGAAAGACATGAGTGAGAAAGCAACTCCAGGACACCTCCAGCAACTTGAAGAAATGTCACGATATGAACAAAGGGGGGTAACTTTCTCCCTAAACCAAACCTGTGAAATATGAGTGAATTGCTTGTTGAGTTTCTGCTTGGAGTTGCCTGAATAAATGTCTAAGGGAGTATAGGGTTAATAAGGAATTTATGTTTTTGAGATCATTAAACTAAGGGCATAGGTCGCGACATAAACAAAGACTTGAAAATGCAAAGTCACGACATGAGGGCAAAGCAATGTCTAAAAAAAACCTAGTTGTGTCGCGACAAACTTAGTATGTCGCGACATAAAAAGGTTTTAGGTGCCAGCAACTCACCCTCTTAAATGCCCTAAAATTAACGTCTTAAATAAAAGTGAGGCGAAATTGATGTCGCGACAAGCGAATTAAATGAAATAATAATTAGCCCACAAAAACTTGATTGAATTGCAACTGTTGGAGAACTTCCTCCCACTCCCGCTCCACGTTCCAGAAACCGTTCATCCTCCCTTCCTTCTGATTCTCAATTCCTGAAAATCCTAGCTCTCAAAATCTTCAGAAAACCTTCCCTCCGTTTCAAATGGCTGAAACCTCAAACCTTGTCCCTAACCTGGAAGAGATCATGGAGGAATATGTACAACCAGAAGAAGAAATCCGACAGGAAGAGCCGATGGAAGAGATGCCCACAGAAGCACCAGATGCACCAGCAGTTTCTGAAGATAGAACGGACAAGGGAAAGGGAAAAGCAAGAGAAGAAGTAGAGGATTTTGTGTCAGAGGAAGCTTTTTCCAACTGGAAGAAGCACTATGCCAACAAGGGGTTCGTAGCAGAAAGAAGATTCAGAAACCCTATTACCCCTTTCAAGGAGATGATTGAACAAAGAGGTTGGAAAGCTTTCTGCGCACATCAAAAGTCAGGCTACACAGCAGTGGTGAAGGAATTTTATTCAAATCTGGTAGGCAGGAAAGACAACACTGTGTTCGTCAGAGGAGTATGGGTACCATATGGAGCCAAGGCCATTAACGAAGCCTATGGAATGGCAGGGCACAAGCATGGGTCCAAGTTCAAAAAGCTCTTGGAAAACCCAAATTTTGAGAAGATTGCCAAAAAGCTCACTGACGGAAAAGCACAACTGGGACAAGGTGAAGGAGAACCAAAAACTCTGAACAGGGGAAGCCTCACTGAGGAGGCTAAGGTATGGTTCTATTTCTTGGCCTCTGTTTTGGTCCCAACCAAGCATTTGTGCACAGTGAGAGAGCAGGAAGCGATTATGCTGTATGCTATTTTGAAGGGGTACAAACTCAATGTAGGAGTAGTGATTGAAAATTCTATAATGAGGTACCATGAAGGAAATAAGAGAGGGCTGATCCCTCACCCAGCAACAATAACTGTTCTATGTTTAAAGGCTGGGGTGAAGGTAGTCTGGGAAGAAGAAGAAGAGGTCCCTAGGACATCACCACTCTTAATGACAGGAGTGAGCAAGGGACCCAGAAACCAAAAGAAAAAGGGGGTGTTGATTAAAACCAGAGAAGAAGCTCCAGCTGCAAGACAAGAAGAGGAGACTTTGGGGGTTGCTGGCCAAGAAGAAGAGAATCCAGAAAATCCTCCTGAAAATAATACTTCCACATTTGCAGACGATGAAGGGCAGGATGAAAGAAGCCCCTTAGATTTCTCCATCCCCTTAGCTAGTTCTCCCCCTATGCAAAACAGAGCATTCAGAGAGCAGGGAGAAGGCTCAAGGGGAGAACAAGAGAACAATTCAATAATGGAGGTCCTTAATGCCATACAGAAAAAGATGGAAGAAAGGGAAAAAGAATGGAATGTGCAACAAGAATTCAGGGAAGGAGTTTATGAAAAAGAGTTAAAACGAAGAGATCAGCAATGGGAGGAAGAGCTGAAAAGAAGAGAAGAACAGATGAAAGAGGTTCTTCAGCAGCAAAGAGAGGACTTCAAGAAAGAGATGAAGGAAAGAGATCGCGACCTTCTACAGAAACTCAAGCTGAGTCATGAATCTTTTTATAACAATCAGTTTGAACGTGACTCTCAGCTCTTAAATATCATGAAGAAAAGGGAGGTAGAACAGGAAGCCAAATTGGGAGAACAAATCAAAGGATTCAAATTTTTATACAAGTCTCTACAGAAAGATTTTGAGAATAAATTGGATGATAGAGACAAGAAGCAAAAGGATGCTGAATCCTACAGGCAGAGAGAATGGCTAGAAAATTTGGATCTGATTAACAACAATCTTTCCAAATTTCTGGAAGTAATGACTGAAATGGAAAATACAATGAATGGCTTGGGGAAGAGACAAGATGAGCTAAACAAGAAGGTTGATCTCTCCAATGAGATCTTCATTGAAGAACAAGTTGAGAAGGAAACCAAGAAGAGAAAAGAAAGAAGGGAAATGAAATTCCCTTCATTCCCAGCTCATTTGAATACCCTAGACCTGGATCCCCCTAATATCTTTGCTGCCTCTTCCAAAAGAAAAAGATAGACTTCTTCCCAAGCTGACCTTCTTTACCTTCCAAAACCCATACTGTGTATCCAACATTTGCAATTGAATCAGAAATAAAATGATAAATTTGAAATGAATTGTTGTGTTATTCTAGTTTGTTAAATTTTGTGTTGCTTTGTGGTTGCATAGTTGGGAAAATAAAAGTAGGAATTAGTTCAAGAATAAAAACTGCTGAGATGTAATGAGCTGAATTGAATGAAGCAGTTAGATTAGGAATAAGCTGAAATGCAGAATAAGGATCAGATGAATACAGTTTGATTGAAACACAAAGTGCAAAAGTGACTTAAGTCTAACTGATAAGTCCAGAATAGAGGAAGGTAATACAATAGAAGGAACAAAACATATTTTTGAGTTTGTGGTATGAACAATAAGTCAAGGAACCTGTTGAATATCAATTAATTTAACTACTCATCAACAAAAATGAGTCAAGGCAATCCTTATGGTTAGTCACAACTGTTCAATCCAAATTCTAGAATTTGTTAGATTATTGATTGAGGCGAAATCCTAGGTGATACAGCTGACAAGAGATGATGCAGGCCATTCTTGGATAGTTTGAGCCATTCTAGCCATCCCTATTCATATGCTGATGCATATACCTTAGTTCCAGAAATTGAGCCAACAAGCTTATTTTTCAAAAATAAACCAATGGAAACCCCAACCCATCCTAAGAAATCAATCCTTCAGTAAAGAACCTATGATTACCCAGGAATTCAAGGAGGAAGAAAGAAATGAAGTTTGGGGGAGTATATGTTTTTGAGGAACTCAAAAAAAAAAAAAAAAAAAAAAAGGGAATGAAAAGAAAAAGGCAAAGAGCAGAAAATGCAATAGAAAAGAAAGCTTATAGGGATAAGTTTTATCTTGTGGCCTAACTCTCTTGAACAATTAAGTTCTTAGGGGTGTTTCAACACCTAGTACCCTAATGCCATCTGGTATGGGAGCTACTAACCCAAAGTTCGCTAAGAGTGTTAGAAAGCCTAAAAAGTTAAAACATTGCACTATCCCTGAATGGTGACAACAAAGGAAATTTCCCCAGTTGAATTACAAGTGAGAAATAGGGGGCATACAGTTCTGAATTGAAGAAATCAAAGAGATATCCCAAACATGAAGTTTAGGGGAGTTTATTAAAGAAAATACAAGAAAGAAAGGGCAGTAGAGGAGAGAAAAGGTTCAGGGTAATCTTAACCTAAAAATTCCTTCCACCCTACCCATTACCCAAGCCTAACAATATAAGCCCAAAAGACCTGATTGATCTTGAAAGCTGAATTACCTACATTAGTGGAGATCAATATGAAAAACAAACCTATGGAATTTGGAAATATGGAAACAATCAAAACTGTGAAGGACTTTAGGGAGTTAAGTGACTCAGTATGAAGATGAGAAAGGAAAATAATTTATTATTCAACAGGATCTAATGATTATGTTGTTTGTAAAACAATTTCAACAGTTTAGTTTTGTATACTATAAAAATTAAAAACTAACCTTGAACTGGACTTAGAAGCTAGATGTACAGAAAACAATGCATTCCTTGTATTTCAATCAAATTGACTGCTACTGTAAGACAAAACAGAAAAATGTCCTTTTTGTTTGAGGACAAACAATTCTTTCTTTCCTTTGCTTGAGGACAAGCAAAACTTTAAGTTTGGGGGAGTTTGATGAGCTTAAAAGTCATCTATTTTTAATCCATTTTTCTGTTTGATTTCATATGAAAAGGAATAATTAATATGCAGAAATATGAAGAAACTCACCAATTTGTTATAGCAGGGAGTGTGAAAGAAAGAAGAAAAAGCAGTAGAAAAATGCAGCAATCGGTGGAAGTAAAGATGCAAGAAGATGGCAGGGCAGAAATAAAATCAGCTGGGTAACTAATGTTGCAGTTTTGGGCTTGCATTGTCCAATTATGCAGGTCCGCGCATCAGGAAAATTCAAAGGGAAACTAGATGATCAGTGTCGCGACAGGCACTGACAATGTAGGCAACTGAGGACTAACCAGAGACTTAAGAAATGATGTCGCGACTAAAAAAAAACATGTGAATGTCGCGACAAGCTCGAGGGTCGCGACATGAGACTTTCTCAGTTTCTTTTTTGAAAGGTTTGCAGTTTCCTTAAGTTGATGTCGAGACAAGAGATCGAGGTCGCGACATGCAGACTTGCTCAGTTGAAAGCTGCAAAGCCATAGCTGCTGTCGCGACAAGGATTGATGGTCCGCGACATCAGGAACCTCTGTGGGAAGCCCTCTAGAGACTAAAGTTGATGCGCGACAAGAGACGGATGTCCCGTGACATACGAGAACGACCAGTTCAAAGCTGCAGAGCCATAAAGTGATGTCACGACAAGAGACTGATGTCGCGACATCAGGAATGACAAGTTCAAAGCTGCAGAGCCATAAAGTGATGTCGCGACAAGAGATCGATGTTGCGACATCAGAAATCATCAGTTGAAAGCTACAAAGGCATTAGCTGCTGTCGCGACAAAGGATTGATCGCGACATCAGGACACCTGTTGAAGCCTCCAGAGACTAAAGTTGATGTCTCGACAAGAGATCGATGTCGCGACATTAGGAACGACCAGTTCAAGCTGCAGAGCCATAAAGTGATGTCACGACAAAGACTGATGTCGCGACATCAGGAACGACAAGTTCAAGCTGCAGAGCCATAAATGATGTCGCGACAAGAGATCGATGTTGCGACATCAAAATCATCAGTTGAAAGCTGCAAAGGCATTAGCTGCTGTCGCGACAAAGGATTGAGGTCGCGACATCAGGAAATCTGTTGAAGCCTCCAGAGACTAAAGTTGATGTCTCGACAAGAGATCGATGTCGCGACATTAGGAACGACCAGTTCAAAGCTGCAGAGCCATAAAGTGATGTCACGACAAGAGATTGATGTCGCGACCTCAGGAACGACAAGTTCAAAGCTGCAGAGCCATAAGTGATGTCGCGATAAGAGATCGATGTTGCGACATCAGAAATCATCATTGAAAGCTGCAAAGGCATTAGCTGCTGTCGCGACAAAGGATTGGAGGTCGCGACATCAGAACCTGTTGAAGCCTCCGAGACTAAAGTTTATGTCGCGACAAGAGATCGATGTCGCGACATAAGAAGACACAAGTTCAAGGCTACAGAGACTCAAGTTGATGTCGCGACAAGAGATCGATGTCGCGACACTTGAACGACCAGTTCAAAGCTGCATAGCCATAAAGAGATGTCGCGACAAGACTGATGTCGCGACATCAGAAATCATCAGTTGAAGGACTGCAAAGACATGAGCTGATGTCACGACAAGGATCGATGTCGCGACATCAGGAACGAACGTTGAAACCTGTGGAGCCATAGTGATGTCGCGATAAGAGATTGATGTCGCGACATCAGGACGACCAGTTAAGGTTTCAGAAAACAAAGTTGATATTGCGACATTGATTCCTTGTCGCGACATAAGGTGCTTGCAAGAAACAAAGAATATCATGACTTACTAATAATGCTGCAACAAGTGCCAAACTAACTGATGTCGCGACAAGGTTGGAGGTTCGCGACCTGAACAGTAACATGGGCCAGTCCACTTGGAATCCACAAAAGACTGCATTGGATTAGGGCCCAACTTCAGAACCCTATCAATACGAAGCTGCTCCAACAGAAAGGTACTCTTGGCGACTTGAAAGAGAGATTTGGGTTTCTAAGGCTCCTGTATTTTTATTTTCTTTTGCTTTTCTGCTTTGTTTTCGTTTTCTTTCCTTTTATTTTAGATTAGTTAGTGTATTTCGTTTAAAATTGGATTTGAACGTTAGCTGTAAAGGATTGAGCTGACTGCAGATTCATATGTTCTTAAAATTACGGTCTGGGTTGTTTGAGTTCCATACAAATTTGATTTCGAACACCCAGTTTCCGTATTTAAGTGGTTTTCTTGATCGCAAGCCAATGTATGTATAATCAGTATTTAGAAACCCAGCTTCCATTGAATTGACGTTATGTCATAAATATCTTTCCTGCAGTATTTTTTCATTATAGCTGAACTTCAGATGTTAAATCGCTTGCTTTTTGCTCGTTCTTGTTTTTGATCCCAATTTCAGTCTCTTGTACCCATAACGAGGTTGTTTCATCTGATTTCAAGGAGGCTCTCTAGGTGACACAGAGAAGGCATTCCTGAGAGTAGAAATAATTTCGGAAGTATTTGAACCTAATTTGCTGATCTAATGCCTCTGCATATTTTAAATCAATACATCCTCTTCTCAATTGTAACCGAAATGAGTTGAGTGAGTTATTAATTTCGTATACAGAGATTTCCCTCAATCGAAGTG